>CALSBW010022009.1:0-18023 GCA_943590975.1 Lindbergichthys nudifrons | reverse complement strand
ATAACAAAAAGTGTTTCTGAAGTGAATTACCTACCCCACCTTTAAGTAAATGTAATCAACACAATAAAAAGAGAAATATAAATGCTGACATTTCACAGAAAAAAGGAAAAAGCAGAGCGAGTTTGGCCACCGACCACCAGAGGGAGCTACAGGAAATATCTTTAAAGCATCTCACTCAGAACACTCCCTTTATTGATTAGAAACATCTAAATGTAATTGTTTGCAAGCTTGTGTGTGTTTCTCTCTTATGCAAATACGTTCATAAAATACTGTATTTCTAAAAGCATGAGCTTGTCATGTGCCTTTCTGTGCAGGATTGTCGTACAGGCGCCATCTGTCTCATGCAGTGCACTCACTTTGGGAAGGCGTCAAAGCAGTAGGTCTTCTTGGTGTCGGGGAAGGCCACTCTCATGCCGGAGGTGAGCGGGGAGTGGAGGATGACGGCGGCGCTCTCGTAGCGAGAGGCCAGGTCCACAGAGGGCACGGTGCCAATACTCTGGCCGTACACGATCACGTGTTCTGGCCGGATGCCATACCTGAGAGAGGATGACATTTAGTATCTGAATATTACACGTTTGCACATCATGTACAGGATTATTTATACGACTAAAAGCCAGATATGTTTAGTTACATCCTGCTTCCTTCACCAGACACTGGCATGTGTTCAGCTGGCAAAGTAGAAAAGGAAATATTTTGGAATCGACAAGTTGAAAGTTGATTTTATTAGTTATACACAAGGTCTTCTTTTTACCGCTTTCATGGAAAATACCCTCACACTGCCAACTAATCCTCCATTGTTCCCCCATGATGCTTCACACACACACACACACACTAACACCTGTGTGCCAACTGAGACTGACTCATAGTCGGCTGAGACGTCGCGCCGCAGTGACTCAGTGATTATACGACCTCCTAAAACAAATACACAGAGATGGGAAACAGCCATGGTTCAGTGGCTTTCTGAACACAGAGGACCACCTTCTGCAGACTCGTGACTCAAAGGGAATCTAGAGCACGACAAAGGAAGAAAACACTGATACAGATTGAGGTTGAGGGAGGAATAATATCAAGACATTCCACAGATGAGAACGTGACCCAGCGTAGCAAGAAGCAGTCAGCTGACGACCTGAACCAGTCGGAGAACACTGCAGCCCTGTCTTAGTTTATCCTGTAGTACACAGCCACGAGCAGCCCCACTTCAACCCTGCTCTACTCCATTATTACAATTAGGAGCACTACCATTACAGGCTTAAGCCTCTGCCACTCCACTCCTGTACATCACAGTGATGAACAATAAATGAGCACCAAAATAAGACACGGCTCTGCACTGCTGGGATGAATTATTATAATTAGGAACTCCATAAAAATAACCTTTGTAGAGAAGCAATCTGTAATGCAGCACTTCTGCTATGAATGGGCGATGAACATGGAAGTGTGCACACACTGACACACAGTCATTAGCAGGAACATTGGAACAGTTTACCGTCGTCGTGTCAGCTGGCCTTCACAGAGTATAAATAGGGGTGAAAATACTGGCAGGGCAGAGAGAAGTGTTACTACAGACTGCTGTGGTGGTGAGAGCAACATTAACTCTCAAGGCTGGCTGACGATAATATACGCACCGGACTGAAAGCTATCGCTATCATTCAGCATCATGTTGCGGTTTAAGGGAGGTGAGGGACAGAGAGGACGAGAAGAAGATGTCAAGGTTTTTTCTCACAAGTCAAATCGCCCTACCGGATCATAGAGAGAAGCAGCTTCTGACAAACCTGACAAAAATCTGCACTTTTGCAATTTAATTTCCTTGCTTCTTTCATAACATTCCTTGTTTAATGCAACGTTAATGATTTGTCATTAAGCCTAAAATCACTGTTAATCCAGATTCCACTTTATGCGGTGCGATTATTAGAACGGCTGTTTCTCAGATCCTTAAAAAGCTCAGGGGTTTGAAGCTTTGATCATAATCGTCTATACTAAGAAATCACTGAAGGCATCATGTACTAAGGAGCCCCAAGAATGACCTGCACTCCTGACTTGTTGAGCATACAAGTTAGATTACCACATATACCTGGTTCATGAAAATATTTTAAAAAGTGATAATTCAACCTTCTAATCTAATATAGGGAGTTTTCTGTTGCCAGGGTTAAGCTAAGCTAACAGAAAACAAAATGTAAGCTATGTAATAACATTATTTGAAGGCGATAGACTTCAAGAGCGGTGAACTCTCATATGAAAGGAAGCCAGTCAAATTACAGAACGCTTGCAAAATGACTGATAACCATATTGCGATTTAAATTAAATGTTGGTTAATTGCCCTAGAGGTAACAGCCACGGTTTCTAATATTAAAGTGCGACCAGGGAAGATTAAGGTACATCTCTTGGTATAAGACAGTTGCTTCTTCTTTTAAATACATGTTCACAGCATTGGATTAGAAGATGTGTGAATGTGTTTATGAAGTAACTTCACAATAATCCTGAGGAGCACATCGCAATGCCTTCAGGCGTAACCGCATTAAAAGATTTTTGCGTTCTTGTCTGTTAGCGGCAGTCTGTTATTTGGTTACAGCTTTATCTGTTTAGCCTTCAAGTACACCTTTTTTGTTATCATATTTTACTCGTGCTTATCTCCTTTTGTTTACACTTATCGAGTCAATGTCCTTTTCCATATCAGGCCACAAAAGCACGGCCGATCCTAACACGCATAAACAGTCACCACACGGATGTCACTAGCACGTCAAGCCGGTCTAATGTCAATACAGAGAGGGTGAAGTGAAGCCTTTTGATAGCTTAGTCATCAGGGGAAGGGATGTGAGACACTGCAACACACTTTAGCATGGTTTACTTACATCTTTACACCAGACCAACAGGTACGGAGGAGTGTTTGCCTCGAGGACACAAGTTATTAATACAATCAATAATGCAAGGCTTGACCCTGTGACCTCCTGCGAACAACAAGGTCACCTCAACCTCCAACCCAGTGGTTCTCCAATGGGGGTACGCGGACCCCTGGGGTACTGCAGGGGGTACGTGAGATTTATTTTATGTCAATGAAAAAATACAACATAAGTAATGCATTTAAACAAACTACTAATAGTAGATTAACTACTTTATTCAGAAGTTTACAGTAATTCTGGATAATAAAATGGGGAAAATAAACGGGGCGCTCTCTTTTCCTCTCCCTCTCCTGACAGCCCGTCAGTCTCGTGCAGCTCGCTGAACCTGTAATGAGTGACCCGACAGTAAAGAATACATATATTTATAACTAATCTAGCTAGTTCCAGAGTAGATAAACTAGCTAAGTGTGTTAGGTCTAACTCTTAGTGTATTTTGCTCCACTCAACGGTCCGTCACAGCGGAGGAGCTGTGATCATGAAGAGCTGCGTGTTCTCCGTCAGCAGCAGCTGATCTGATCTCTGATCCCTCTCTCGCGTCCGGTTAGACTTCACTCGCGTTTATGTCTAAATCTATCAGATCTAGCTAGTTCTAGTTAATTATCTGACTGCCTGCTTATCAAAGGACCTAAACAATAAGCGTTGCTTGGCAACGGCTTGTGGCTGCAAAGTATAACGCAGCATTATGCATATGTTTATATGAGGGGTCAAAATCCCATGCTCATAAAATACTCATATGTTTTTTTCTCTTCATTCTCCACACCCCAAAATAAATAAATAAATAAATAAATAAATAAATATACCAATTTTAGGAAAAGTAACGAAGTTTGAGCAGTGTGGGTTTTATATTAACAGTTACACATATTTCAAAACGTGAAGTGTAATAACTGCAGTGGCCTCCCTGTCAGAATTTTACTTATTAAAAAGATCAGTTCAATGCAACTAATGTCGTCTTAGTGTTATTGCATGATGTTAAAATTGGTTTGCCATGAATTTAGTGATGGATTGTAAACATTTGAAATGTAGCATTTAAGTGTTTATCAGTTACAATGTTGTTTTAATAAATCAGACACTGACGGTGCAGCGCTGTACTGTACCTCTTTATATAGGCCTTTTTTCCTTAACAAATTGTTTTTGCGCTGATCAGGGGGTACTTGGCTGAAAACATTATTGAAAAAGGTTTGAGAACCACTGCACTAACCCATCCTGCTGTCTTGGCACATTCAGGAAAAAGGAGGACATTACTAGATCTGCAGCTGCACGTAGGACCGGGGCTCTGACAGGCTTTAACCAACCCAAGTCCACACAACACACAACTAACCCGGCCAACGCAAGCATGCCATTTACTCCATTGCACTTCAGCTTGAATACCCTCAGAGAGCCATGGTTACGGCCTTCCCCCGATCCTTTATCAATTTAGTCTCCTGACACAAATCCAATGTATTATGCATCACATCCTCCAAGTCGTCGCCCTGTTCTGTCTCCGGCCCACCTCTTGCTCCCTGAAGACTGGAAACATTCTCATCCCTTAGCAGTCACTATGAATAATAGATATTTTAAAGATAATCTGAACATATGTAGAGGCATTTTTAACAGATTAGAGCACCATCTGCGCTACATAGGAGGTGATTCCTTCACTGGAGCGTTCCTATGATCCGTTAATGCTTGGCACCTTTTTCCTTCAGGCTCTGCCAGTGCTCAGATTTGTCTTGAAAATGAATAGATGTTGAGATCTTAAAGCCAACACATGAAATGAACCCGTGAGTGAATTATATATCAAGATATGAGAGCAACAAGTATGTGATCTGCAACATCACTAAGCCCTGTTGCCAAGGATAGTCAGGTGAGCGATTACACTCCACCCAACACACTTAACGCACGCTTTGTTTTCTTTCGCCACACAAAGCCTTCACACCACTGATATTTCAAGTGCTGTATGGATGCACACACATGGTGGATAGCCTGTGCTCATTCATGTTTGTGAGAATTTCTCCCCTCTCGTAAAAGTGAAGGTGCTTTGATGAGGATGATTGAGCAAGAAGTGAGTTTTTGAACGATGAGTAAAAAAAAAAAAAAAACCCTGTTTGAAAGCTCATTGGTTAAGGGTTGCTAGGCTACTGTCATTATTAGACAAGCAGGATTGATTGCTGCCCCGCCTGCATCTCAGAGGGAAAATAAAATAATACAGTGCCATTCATCCCCCACACACACAGACACACAGACACACAGACACACACACACACACACACAGGGGAAGGCTGTCAGTTAGGTCACTTCAGTCGACTACCATTTTTCAAGTTGATTTCGAAAACAAATAGTACATCTGACTCTTTAGTAATCGTGAGTATGATAATGGACACCGTGTGAAAACACACTGACTCATACATTTGATGAGTACACTCCTTGCTCAGGTGAAGGGAGTGCCTCATCCACTGTGGTTAAACAAAAGAGCTAAGGAAGAGTGTGTGTGTGTTTTGTTCCTGGGGTTCGACTGTTAGCACAGTGACAGCAGGCTGCCCTCGTGTCATAAGACTGTGTAGTTTAAATCGACAGACGCCTACTCAAGTGTCCCAACACTCAAGAGAAGGGGAATTCTCTGACTGCTGAATCATAAGGAGGAAAAAAGACACAGAAAGCCAAAGCAGAAGCAGGAAAAGACAGTCTGGTTCGCTCAAAATATGAAAAAGCCAACATAAGACACAGTACAGAAGTGAGAGAGGCACACTCTTCTTCTTCAGAGTGTGCGTCTGATCTAACACGAGAGACTTCACGAGGGATGTAGGCAGCTGAGCAGACTAATGTGAGGCCGTGCAGAGAGGCCTTTTGATGTGATAAACACAATCTAGTGGATTCATGCTTGGCAGGGTCAAAAGGCTGGGGTGTACCCTCTTTCTATCTCAAAGACACACAATTAAGATTCTGGCACAGCCTTTTACAGCATCAGACACACAGAGCAGAGCCACCGAGGCAGATACTACATGATACTAGGGCCTTATTAACACTCAGCTTTGGAAGGGCAAATACTTACAAACTTGTGCAAAACATATCCATTATTTCTGACGTCAATTACGGTACGTCCACGCGGTTCCGTCGCGTTGAAGCTTGCCGGTGGGCGTGTCTGGCGCGGACCAACAACCAATCACATAAATCTCCCGCCCCGGACACACAAGCACGCGGTCTGATTGGCTAGCGCTTGTGCTGGCATATGATTTGATTGGCTGGCGCTTCCGTCGACGCTTGAAAAGTTGAACTTTTCTCAACTTTCGCAGTGAGCAACGGAGGCAAAGCGACGGAACCACAATGCAGTTCGGCAAAGCCTGACGTCACCCCATTCAAAGTGAATGGGAAGAGTCTCTGTTGAAGCACGCGACGGAACCGTGTGGACGTACTGTAAATCCCTTTTAAATTCTTTATTGTGCCAAAGAATTAGACTTGAAGTCCCCCATTTCAATTCTCATGATTAGCTAGCATTAAGCTTATTTAGTTTGTGAAAATACTTAAAAACTGTCATCATTACATTCTCATCGTGTTAGAAAATGTCACAGTTGTAGCACACTAGCAATGTTAAACTCAGTTGACCTTTGAGCCGATATCATGCGATGTGTTTGGAGGCCTTAGCAGAGTATCACTGACCACAAAGAGGTCTGATGAGTGGCAACAGAAGCACTTAGTGTTGACAATCCTGACAGCGGGACCTTTAACACAATATATTCTGTAACTGGAGAGGCAGCAGAGCTCAGACAGAAAGAGGGACCCTGACATGCCAATAAAGTATCCTAACCACACATTTTACATTGACGCTCCTCATTTCTTTAATCCAAATAACGTATGCAAAGGGCTCGAGAAACTGAACAATGGTCTTATTTTAATTGTTGATTTCTTTGGGTATAAAAAGGGAACAGTAGACAGTCTCAGGCCGGATGTCTGTGTTCCCCATAATGACAAGTGTCTTGTGCGCAATTAAAGTATCACATTACATAATGATGCCGTCCTTCATTAACCCGTTACAGTCTCTCAATGCAACTCCTTCCTAGTGTCCATTCTGTAGTGTTTATACATTTCCAAGTGCATCGATTTCTTTATATTCTACGTCTTAGTTTTGAAGAAAGTTGCATTTGCATTTTAAAGAATGACTAATGAGGATATCTTCACATGCCATGATTCAAACACGCCTGTTTTCATTTTAACCTCTTGGCACGAGTAGAAAAGAGATCACCAAAATAAATGTCATTACAAAGTTGCCATTCACACTTGCAGGGTGAGGCTACTTGAATACAAATATAGTTCCTTGTTCCTAAAAGCCTCTTGAGGTTCCTTCTTCGCTGGTTAACAAACAAAGGAATGTGAAACAGTGTCTAAGATGGATGCTGGGTCAATACCTGCTTTTCCTTCCTTTTTTTACCAGCTCATTTACAGCTTGTTACAGCTAACCAGTGACACCAGAAGGCAAATACAAGTAGCCACCCCACCTTACAAAGGTCAGTTGGCCTATAGGCAAATTAGGTCTTGCACATTTGGATATGGATATGATCATAGGGCTGTTATACAAATGGACAAATTAACCATATAGAGGCAATCACTTTATATTTTGCAAACTAAAGTCACGTGTCCATATTCACGCAAGAAAAATTGTCCATACTAAACAAGTGTCGTATCATCAACGATCAGAGCTTGAGACGGTAAATGATCGTGACTAAGTCAAGACTATTTTGGACTGGGAATAAGATGCTGATTGTTAGCTTTCCCACTGAAGACAAAGGCCAGATGTTACGAAGCATTAGTGTTTTCTTTGTCCAGTGGAAATGTGGCTTTCTTGGTAAAACATGTATCATCTCTACTGACAGTGTGACAGAGCCTGGGCACACAGTGTGGTGACAAGGGAAAGATAAGTAATGACCTGCACATTTTTATCTAAACTATAACTGAACTTGCATAAAAAGTCAGCTAACAAGATTTGCTTTTTGTCAAGAAATGCCGTTTCAACCTTCTGCCCGACACAAAGATCACAAAGTGTAATGTTTTATTATTTAAAGTTCTGCTTTGCTCAGATTAAAGAACATTTCAAAGCAACTGTTCGCCTTCGATCACGACTGAGTGGGAGCAGGAGACTCCTCTGTGCAACAACAAAAACATGCAAGCTGGAAAATGAGATGAAGCAGAACGACATGCCTCAAGTGCTACTTTCTCTTTCAAGAAGTGTTTGCTGGGAATAGAAAGGAAAAGGAAGAAAGCTTTCAAAGTGTCCTGAACGCCTTTCTTAACCGTCTTTTTTCTATCTATGAAAATCGACATTGTTCGTGCGGCATTCACGGCGACAAACTCCTAATTGAAACCACAAGTGACAGAAAGGCTCCCACTTTAAAGAAAGGATTGCATTTTGTTCCCACACACACACACACACATACACACACACACACACACACACACGTAGACACACCGGAAAGCGGGTTCTTCTTCACAGCAGTGGCCCATTTCCTGTATGCACAACCTTTACGATCAATGGGTTTCCTGTTTAACTTGCCAGCTTCCTTTTCAAAAGAGGACCATTCAGTATATTCACTGAAATGGTAGATTGTGTACAATATAAAAGAAGTGCCAAGAGAAATTCACAGCTAAAGGCAGCAGAAAATAAACAACGGCCCTACCAGTGTTACCCATCAGCACTTGTGCCAACATCTTCATTTTCCACAGAAATAACAGGCACTCACACAAGCATTGATACAGGAGTGGCTTTCTGCACGGGAAGGTCCCTGAAAACCTGAAGCATGCAGTAGTGCAACCTCGTATTAAAAAGCCCAGTCTGGATCCCACAGTTCTGGTTAACTTTAGGCCCATTTCCAAAATGCCTTTTATGTCAAAGATCTTGGAGAAGATTGTCTACAGTCAAATTATGTTTTTTCTGGAAGAAAACAATATACTGGAGGTTTTCTAATCCGGTTTTAAAACTATGCACAGCACTGAAACAGCGCTTTTAAGAGTTTTTAATGACGTCCTTTTATCTACTGACTCTGGGGACTGCGTTGTGCTTCCACTTATTGATTAAACTGCTGCTTTCGATACAGTCGACCATGACATCCTGATCTCTCGCTTGGAGCACTGGGTGGGGAAAGCCCTGGAATGGTTCAGGTCATATCTGAAGAACAGAACTTTCTCTGCCAGCCTTGGTGACTCCGAGTCATCCTCTGCTCCAATCCTGTATGGGGTCCCACAGGGCAGAGTATTAGGCCCCCTGCTATTCTCCCTCTATTTGCTCCTTCTTGGGTCCATATTTAGAAAGCACGGCATCGCATTCCACCGCTATGCTGATGATAGCCAGATTTATGTCCCACTAAAAAAGAAGGAGGGTTACTCAATTAGCCCACTGCTAAAGTGTCTAGAGGACATAAAGGCCTGGATGGCGTGCAACTTCCTAAAACTGAACAGAAGTAATGGTTTTTGGTAGCACCACTTCTGTAGACCTGGGTTCCCTGGCTCAGTACACCAAGCCCACCATTACGAACCTTGGCATTAAAATGGAACGTGAACTAAAACTTGAGTCAGATTAAATCGGTGGTAAAAACGATCTTTTATCACCTGAGGCAGCTAGCCAAAGTAAAACCTTTTCTCTCCAGACAGCATTTTGAGACAGTAATACACGCCTTTGTCACCACTCGGCTGGATTACTGTAACTCTCTCTACATGGGGGTCAGTGGGTCCTCCCTCGCTCGTCGCAGCAAGGCTTTTAACTGGCACACGGAAATATGACCACATTTCCCCCATTTTGGCTTCGCTCCACTGGCTGCCAATACATTTTAGGATTCATTTCAAAATCCTTTTGTTTACTTTTAAATCCCTAAATGGCATGACCCCACCATATCTTTCTGAGCTGCTACACCCTTACACGCCCAACCGCCCTCTCAGGTCAGCGGATCAATTGCTCCTGAATGTGCCCAGAACCAAGTCAAAGCTCAGAGGGGGCCGTTGCTTCTCTGTAGCGGCTCCCACACTGTGGAACGATCTGCCCCAGCACATCAGACAGGCCGCCACACTGCCTGCTTTTAAATCGCTTCTTAAAACCCACCTCTTCTCCTTAGCGTATTAGCATCTTTTAGAGCGTTGTTTTTAAATTGTCTATTGTTTTTATTTATACTTGTTTTATGGTGTGTGAGCTGAGCTGTGTCTTAGCTTGTTTATTAGCCTGTACAGCACAGGTCTGGAGGTTTAAAGTGCTCTATAAATAAAGCTGTATTGTATTGTAAGCCTAGTTTTTTTTCTTTGTGGTGGATTTTCGCTGCTTTTGCTTTTCTCTTCCTGCCTTTTTTTTTCCTGAGCCATCTTCCCCATCTCCTCTCTTAGTCATGTGTTTGTCCTCCAGCAGGAAGTATACAAAAACAACCAGGCCTACTGAACTTGTATGACCCCCTCATCCATGTAAACAAAAATGCAAAAAATAGATGGACACATTATTTTCCTCCACATTCATATTCACCATACACTCATCCCCAAAATCGCATCCTCAGCAGAGGAGAGTGGCTGTGTGCTTTCCTGTTTATGAAGACAACAGATCTTGTATGAATGGGAATAGGGCCGAAACAACTTTAGAAGTGTTTTAATGAATTAACTCTGTCAAACATATTCGTAAGTAAATCGATGAATTGTCAAACCTCGAGGTTCCACCTGCAAAATGCTTGCTCCAAAGATATTTAGATGGATTAAATGATCAAATACAAAATATCTAAGACATTGAAACCAGAAAAGGTCAGTTTTATCATGTTTTGCTTGAAAATGAGTCAAATAATTAACTATTAAAACAGTTCTTAAATGTTCTGTGGATCAACAAATCGATTACTGAACCAATAGAGTCAGCACTGCATGCGTTTACATTACATTTTAGGAACCTGAAAGACAGTCACAAAGCAGTCCTAAAATAAGATGTAGAACAATGTCCGTCCATGGTGTCATAGAAAGGACACAAGAAGGAGATGACGAGAGGTTTAAAAATGGATGGAAGGAAGTGAGAAACATCTGGTTAACCAGAAACAGACTGAAGTGCACTGCTCAGGTATAACAAACCTTATCTGGGGGAAGGGAGCTGAGAGGAGAGTCCATGCTGCAGTGTGGAGAGATAGATCTGCAAACATGTGTCTTTTTATCGTTGTTTTCTACTCGAAAACAGCATAATGCAGTTGAGGAAAAAATGAGTTTTCCAGGAACTGTGAATTACATTTGATTGTCTATTGCCTGACTCTTTCTCCATTGCCAGTAGATGAGGATTTTCATTATAACCTTTCCCTTTATTTTCTTGCGTGTCATGGTCGGCGTTACAAATGCATCATCCAATAAAAGGTTAGTTACACAATGACCATTTTACGGTGATTAAGCTACTTGTTTTTCATTTTGTTTACTTGTTCAGGTTCTCTTTCAAACTTAAAGACAAACAAAGAAATGTTTAATCATTTTAAAATGTGTTGTCAAGTTTGGATGAATTGTGTTTTATGATGATCAGCCAGGTCAAATGACTGTTGTTCAACATTAGCCTGACGGGTTAGAAGACAGCCTGTATAGTATGTTTTGTACATAAATGAATTATAATCAAATCAAATCAATCAAATCAGGTTTTATTTATAGAGCACATTTAAAAACGATGTGATAATGATCCCTGTTGATTTCATGTTTTATTTGAATTATTCACTTCATTACAAGTCGATTGGACCTGGAGCCGATAAACACCTGGGACTACTGCAGAGTGTTTTGTCCCGGGATTGAATGCCGATTGTAACCTTTGCCAATAAAGACAAACACCAAATGTCAGTGGATGTTATTTGTGAGAAAAGATACTACATTTCTCAACACCACCTGCAATCTAAAACCACCAAGAGTCCAGGGGTCCTCGTTTTATTATCAAAACAAATCATTCAGACAGCGTCAACAAGAAGCACTGAATATGTTAGTTTATCAAACTGAGAAATCAGAAAAGGAGAATATTGGCCGATATGTTTTCATGTCCGCAGAGCAGAGTTGCAGCAGAGCGCCCACACACACACCTACATATGGCTGGGCAGCATAATCACAGCAAACACACTCCTTATTACTGCCTACAAGAACATCATGTCATTCCTACACAAATGTCCATTCCACGTCATCTCCACCCAATATCTTATCAGTTCCAATCTAATCACCCAGCTCCTTCTGTACACTCTCTACAGTACATCATCTCTCCCTTTTACAGCGCCTGTTATCTCTTTGTGGCGCTCTAATTTTGGGTATCAGTCTACATCAGCCCAGTTTCTTCAGAATTTACTTTGCTTTCATTTTAGTATGTCCATTTTCTTTTGGTCCAACTTCCCCATAACTGGAAACATTCCCGGCATTATCCCTCACTACCAAAGCTGTCAAACTAGAATGACATGAACAGAGAGTTGCTATTAATACGACGCTTTTGTCACGGTTTAATCAGCTGACTGCCTCATTTATGACGTGCTATAAAGGGAAATTATTTGGAACTATGTCTTGCACTGTAAGGGGAGAAGATGTTTGCATATAGCATTTACATACAGTATATGCGTGTTCCCTTTCCCTTTAAGATCTGACCTTTAACTGCTTGCATTTTAAAATTATTTCACATCCTTAAAGTTAAAGGGGCCCTATTATGCTCACTTACAGGGCTCATATTAGTATTTGGTGCCTCTACTGTGACATGTCTCCATGCTTTAATGTTCAAAATGCTCTTTATTTTTCTCATACTGCCTGTGCTGCAGCACCTCTTTTCACCCTCTGTCTGAAACCAGAGCCCAGTCTGCTCTGATTGGTTCGCTGGCTGGCTCTGTTGTGATTGGTCAGCGGCTCAGAGATGTCCCGCCCCTCAAGTACAATATGTTGGAGCGCTAGCCAACCGAAGCGTGAGTGTTGAGTAGTGATGTCACATGCACAAAAACCTATATAACACCCTATAGGGGAAGGGAAAACCCCCAAAAGCTCAATAGGGCCCCTTTAAAAAGGTGCTTTACCTACTATTCTCTGAGGTTTAATTAATCCTCACCTAAATCGCAATTACGGTTTTATTTTATGACCACCTTTAAAATGTGGTTCTGCATGCTATTCAGTTACTCTCATACCAATGCATTCATCACTACTCATCCATCACTGCATCCTTTACTCTACACGCTGTGCCAACATCTGTGTACAGGTTCTTCCATCATCATCATTATCTCTAATTACCGTGATCGGAGTGCCTGCCAGGCGGCGTCCACATCAGCATACAGGTTCTTCTCCGAGGGTTTCCCAGAACTCGCCCCGTAACCCGAGTAGTCGTAGGAGAAGACGTTGCAGTTGATCCTTGAACCCAGGCCGATGTAGAAGCTGCTCATCTGGCCCAGGTCCACTGCGTTTCCGTGGGAGAATAACAATGTGTACTTGGCGCTGGGCGAGCAGCGGACAAACATGCAGGCGATGCGGTTCCCTCTTGAGGTGCGTGTCATGAAACACTCAATGGCGTCCTTCTCACGGGACGAGTACTGCCAGTCTGCACGTTCGGAGAGGCTCAGCGTCCATTTGCTGCCACTGTCGTCAGACATGAGGCTGTAGGTGGGCTCTGGGGGCAGGAAGGCCAGCTTGGAGGCGATCTTGCTGGGGCACGGTGGACAGCAGAACAGGCAACATATCTCACTGAGGGATAAGTGGTTCATCCTCAAAACACTGTGGAAGGGTGAGGGAGAAGAGTTCAAATAGAAACAGGGACATCAGTAGATTAAATGTAAGATTAGCCTTACAGAAATTAAGATATAATGTCTACAAAACGAGCATCTATGCCCTTATTTTGCCTCTGCATCCCCTGAAGATTTATCACAAGGAAAGAGCCATTTCAAAACCGAAGTCTTGGATGATGTGCTCTTTCCAAGAACATTAACACTTGTCTTTGTTACGTTGTTAAGTGGAATAGCAGGGGGTTCCGGGGCCGGGGGCTAAAACCTTTTTTACACTCTCTCTATTCCCCTCTCCCAAATTCATAGCTCTATGCAGACAGGATTGTAGAAATAAAGCAATAGTTCTGACACTAATTGAGTGTTTGTTTTTCGTCTGTCTCCAGGCTCCACAACCACTCAGACAGTATCGACTTAAAATGCTTCCTCGTTTCACCCTGCACCTGGACCCCCACCTAAGGCTACCTTTAAGAAAGTCCAGATGCTTTTGATTTGCTGTGGTGGTCCTGCACGAGACATGTCAGCAGCAGAACTCATTACGGTGACACTGATGCTGGTCAACCTCTCAAAATGTCCTACAGGAATGCCTCTTACAACCAAGTCATTTGACTCTGCACCGCGGCATATGCCCTTCTGAAAAGGCCGATACACTCATCACAGTCAGGTTATGACCACGTGTTGCAGATTGGATTTCAAATTAGGGTGCTCAAAGTCTGAACTTACACCCCGATATGACATCTTTGTAATTACATCCTCGAATCTATGCAAATGTTCAATCCCCTATCAATCTGTTGCCAGGATACACCATCATAATGCATACTACAGTGACTGGACAAATTATGAATGATGAAGCACATCCCTCATGTCTCTTCGTGCCCACCCTGGCCAGTGTTACTTCCTTAGCTGCTCTGTGTTAACAAATGAGCAATGATAATATAATTAAATGTACCAGTTAATTAATTTGTGTTTTTATTTAATAACCAAAACACTTACAGTAAATGACCGGTTCACAGCACCAGAGATTTGCTTTAAATCCTTATTATGTATTTATTTGTCCAGTGAAGTGTTTAGGAATCCTTATTTGTAGTTGGTAAAATGTGCAAACAAATCACTTTTATTCATGCATTTCTTTTTTCAAACTGCATCTGGCAGATTTACAGCAGTTTTTAATTATATGGCAATTACCCATACTTTACTGTGGGAGACATTCAAAGCCTTGGAAATAATCTTGTGTGTCATAACCCTGATTAATGTGTTTTAATAACCTCCTAATGGATTGGTTTTGATGGTACCGTTTGTATTTTATAGTCTTGAAAAAAGCTATTTGCATGATGATTACTCACAGGTGACTTTAAATTGTACTTAATTACCTGGGAGCCACTACTATCAACAATAGGTTGGACCAAAAATGATTTCCGGTGATTACTTTTTACAGCCTTGTGAGCTATGAATGTTTATTCAACAAAATGCCCTGACATTTAAAACGAGCACACAGCACCACAGTGCATAGGGGAGGCTATTTCCTTGTCATAATGCCCAAAATAGTCCTTAAATAAAGCGAGGACACAGAATGGAGCCCCGCGGCGATTTACTGTAAAATGGTGGTGGAGGCAGAAATGTGTTCAGAGAGATTAGGCTGGATTGTAGAGGTTTAATTTCCAATGGCTAAACATAATTATTGCAAAGTGTTAAGGGCCAATTAGCCACTAGCATGCATATATCCTCCTTATTAACAGAGAGAGGAGAAATGATGACATTACCTGCACGGGCTCTTGTTTTGTTTTTCTTTCTATTTCCAGGTGACAGTATTGAAGGAAGTCAGGTGTTATGTTTGCACCAACTTGTCTTCTTATCGACGCCGGGAGATTGACAAGGTTATCCAGATTATCCTCTGTTCCGTGTCCTCTTTGCTGGCGATGTCACAGAGTGTGTAAATCCCTCTTGGTACCCACAGCTGTGAGTTTTTTTATTAGCTGGCAGATTCCTGGTCCAGGAAGCCTCAGAAACTGTCGTCTCTTTTTTTTTTCCTCCGCTCGGTTTTCTCAACATATAGTCGTGAATGAAAACGATTAATTCAAAGGGTTAATGTCTAAACAGCTCAACAGCGACATAGGTCAATTTTATAAAATAAAATATTGTCTCACGTCCGTGTTGCTTTGGCAATCACTTCACAACAGTAACGCTTGCCTCCGAAACATCACCGCTTTCGTTGTGAAAATCACTCTGTTTGTAAGGAACAAGGGGATGTGATTGAGAGCTGTGTGGACCAATAGGAAAATTGTTTGCTGAAACAAGTCGACCAATGGTGTAAAGTGTTTACATTAATGGGCGGGTTCTGTCGACGCTGCAGAGTGGCGTAATGTTTTGATTGACGTTTAGGAGAACCAATCAGATATTACTATTCCAAAGCAACATCCAATCAGAAACGATTGAGGTGTTTCTAATGTTCAATCAGGTGACGTCATTTTCTTAAAATAATTGTCTTAAGTACACTAAAGTTAGTTCCCGTTATCTATTTTTAATCTAGAATGTGTTCTTATTTTCTTTAATCTAACCCCTTTTGACAAAAAGTGAAAGATTCGTGTTTTTAAATGTTGACCTCATGACGTTTCATCACGTGCTCGTACTACTTCCGGGGTAGCTCTCTCTTCAGCATGCTTTTCGGAATTGTATACCGACATAACATGTGTATCTAAAATAATTGGGAAATAAAATGAGTTCTCAAAAAGGTAATGTCTCTCGTTCGCGAGCTCAGAAGCATAAAAACAACACGGCCTTCGTGAACAACAAGTACGGAGCGACTGTACAAGTGCAGGTATGAACCGTGAAGAAAACAGTCCTGTGTAGCTAGCTAGCATACATACTATGCTCAACTAAAGGCACTTTAAATGCATTAAATGTGAAAGTGTGTATTGATATAGAGTTAGCAACATGCTGTTGTGTTGAGACCTTTTAGGAGACAAGGTTTTATTTTAACTTTTGTTTGTCTGTACTCTGTAGCCATCCTGAAACCAAATTGCGTTAGCATTGTGAACAAATCGTGTATAAAAAGTAAAATTCAGATTTTTGCAATGGACCTTTTCTGCTTTGGTCATCATTATCAATAACAATCATACAAGCATGCTGTTTTGGCAAAGCTATCTTATAACATTTCATTATAACACATTCACCATCACTCTGCTTTTGTGAATTACAGAAAGCAAACTCCAAGATCCACGATGGGCTCTGTAAACACTGTAAGGGTGTTCTGGAGTGGAGAGTAAGGTACAACAAGTACAAGTCACTGACGCAACCCAAAAAATGGTAAGTAAGCTTAAGGTACACTTTGATTTACTGCTGATACAAGTTTGTATATATTTACTGTCTATGCCTATTTCTATTCAATTTATTTTGAACCCTCCTGTTTTTGGGTCAAAACTGACAAATCTGTAGTACTTTCATCAACAATGAATATTGTGTTGCCTTATGATATCCTCCCCAGTAGGCATTTAAACGGACAACATGGTTGATCATCACTTTCATTGAATTTTGAGTGGTTTAGTCAACTTTGTTACACCTATGGTGTTCCCTGTCTGAAATGACCGCCATAGGAAATGAATGGGTAACCCTAGATTATGTGCATCCATCACAAAGTACCCAAATTGTCAATTTTTTTTTTTTTGAATATATTTTCAGTGCTATTCTTTGTATATGTATATACCAGTAGTCTGAGACAGTTTACAGCTTAAAATTGTGTTTTTTTGGCGATGATTTTACATGTTAATGTACAATTAACAATTTTATTACACTTTTGTTTTACAAGATGTTTGTTACCTATTTATATGTCCACTTAAGCAATTTGGTATTTGTACTTGGTTACAATTCAAAAATGAATCACCTTTCTGCTTGTATGTTGTTCTTGTTTCAGTATCAAGTGTGCTCAGAGGACAGTGAAGGATGCATACCACATCCTCTGCAAGCCCTGTTCTCTGGAGCTAGACATCTGCTGCAAGTGTGGGAAGAAAGAGAAAATTGTTATTCCGTGAGTGCATCATATTTTTGTGTGTTTGAATATGTTGTCTGTGTGCAGATTCATGGGTAAAAAAGATAATTACAATCTGTGTTCTGACCTTAAGTAAATTATCAACTTTCCTGCTTGAGATTGGGATAATCTATTACTTCAGAGCCAATGTGTTTCCTTCCCAAATTGCCACTAGTTGCTCCTTAATGAGCCATTCATAGCATGTGTCGTTACAGTGTGCATGAGATGTGGTACATGTGTTCTTTATCTGCAAGGAGGACTACATCGTATCTATGTTATTAAGTTACTTAACATTGTTAATATGTACAGTATATCCGTCAAGCACATTCAGTGAATTATACTGCAAGTCTGCCATCTTGTGGACAAAAGGATGTATTGCAACATAGTCTTAACAACTAATGACAACATTTTAGCTCCAGTCTTTACTTCTCC
>CALSBW010022006.1:0-28372 GCA_943590975.1 Lindbergichthys nudifrons | reverse complement strand
TGCAGCGTAATACACACACACACACACACACACACACACACACACACACACACACACACACACACACACACAAATAAACATCCCAGGTGGAAAATCCACCTGTGTTATATTTTAAATTGGAGGGCTGTGCCGAGATAAATATATTCAGAGCGATGAACATGAACACGGCTCATTACAAAATAACAGTATTTGGGAGAATGGACACTTGGGACCAAGGACAATTGATTTGTTGACCTCAGAGGGTGGGATCAGACCTCTGATGCTCTGATTGGTGGATTGGTAGATAGACTTTTCATTGATTTAAATTAGCATGTTGCATATTTGTACTTGTGGGCGATTGCGATTAGTTGAAAGCAATCATTTTAAGTTCAAATAAAATATATTAGTTTTAAGTTAATTGTATTGCTTTCAACTAACCTAATACAGTTATGGGAAATCTGTTGACATACTACATTTAATCAAAGTCAACCTATTACTTTTTTCATTGTTTTGGTGCAGACCAACATATGTGTGCTAATTTTTCCTACTTTGAACGATGATTACATAAAACAGACCGTTCACAATATTTATTGGAGAGGAAGAAAGTCCGATCTGGTAACTAACCCCAGCCGGGAACATGCAGCACACAGGGAGGGTTATTTAAAACATGTTCAATTTCACAAATGTACTTTCACTGATGACTCAATGAGCATAGTATTCTTCAAAGTAAATAATAAATATAAATAAATAATAAAATGTTTAAAATAAAGTCACTGTTTTTAACTGATTCCACTTGCTGTATAACCCTTTTCTGGTTCTCCACACATGATTTTTTTGGGGAAAAACACAAAGGTATGTAGCACTGTAAAGTAGATGTACATGTAAAAATGTAATTACTGGTTATATTGTTTCAGACTTTATGGACACTATTGAGTCATTGTCTGCGGTTAAACCGTGTCTGGTGATACTATGGAGTGTTGAGAGTATCATTTTGTAACGCTCCCTGTGTAGTCCAAGATAGGATTGTTAGTCTCTATTTTCTCAAAACTTCTACAATATTTTATTTTGATCCTTTTGCTGATTAAAACTTAAATGTCCCTGATTGGCTAAAGTCTAATCCCACAGATGTGGCTTCTCCATGCTTGCAGTATCTCCAACTCTTCTTATGCTATTTTTTTGTATTAGTATTTTTGTGTATTCACTCATATGGCACCACACGGGCACATGACATCACCCCCTGAACGTGTTACGCACAGAAGTGTTCACATTTGTCAAATATATAAATCTAATATACCAACCTGCTCAACTGAAACCTCTGAAGCTGTGTCCCAGCTCTCCGCACCATCAAAGTCAACTTTATTGTCCATTTCTCTGTGTGCGATACAAACAGGGAGATTGAAATGCTGTTTCTCACCGTCCCAAAGAATACAAATGTATAAAAATACATATATTTATATTTACATACACACACACACCTGTACACCCACTTCTATATACACATACTGTACATACTCATACTCAGACACATTCCCAAATACACACACATTCAGAGGTATGAATAAAAAGAAGGAACAACAGTAAAAATATAAAGAATAACAGTCTACACACACATTTGGACAGGACACGGGTGTGAGTCTAGTTGAGTAGACTAATCTTTTAAACCATCAATAGATTAGTTTTAACTGTATTTTTATTTCACATAGTACAACGAAATGCAGTTTTTACCCAACCAGAAATAGCAAAAGTATATAAAGTGCAGATGAGGTTACAGTATAATACTCCACAATTTGAAAAATCCACATTTCTGTAATCTCTCTCCAGATTTGGTTCTGGTTTTAGACTGTATTAAGGCTTGCTTAGGGACTGACTTGTTGGTTGATAGAACTGATGATCTACATCATGAGTCAGAGAAAATGAGAAGAGAATCAGCCGGGGTGTTGAACAGCAACACGCTTCCTCTCTGCTGAACAACGCAAATGTATAAGGTCAGAATAATTGTAGATTGTTCTGCATGTTGCAGTGGTGGACAAGTATTCAGATCTTTTAAGAAGTAATAACAGTGTAGAAATACAATTTATAATAATTGTATGTAGTCATTTGTTTTGGGCATGTCATTTTCGAGCCTGAAACATGAAAAACAGGCTTGGTGCTTAACAGGTTAAGAAGGTTATCACCAAACATTTCAAGGATGTTTGTAAAGAACGTTATCCTACCTTTCAGAAGAACATTCTGGGAACCAAAATAAAACGTCCCGCTGAAAACATTCCTAGAACAACGAATGGTAACAAACATTTCTAGCTGGGAACTCACACATGCCACCGCAAACATGCAATATCTGCTTACAGCTTATCATGAATTACGTGCTTGTTTGTTTTTTTCCCAAAGGAAAATATGGTGACATCAGATTTTTTTTAAACATCCTTTTCAAACAAATGCAACAAGTTTGTTTTTTAAAGCGCTCTAGCACGTGACAATTCAAAGTGCTTTACAAAATAAAATAAAAGACATTTAAGAATAAATACAGCAGAAACACATTATATAATGACATTTTACAACAGGCATTTAAAAACCAAAGATAATAAATTAAACACAACAGTTATACAATACATGAATACAATGCATACTGCAGTGCGAATATGAACAGCTCAATTAAAAGCAGATATGTTTTCAGTCTCGATTTGAAAATAGTAAGAGTTTCTGCGGACGTGCATGTTTCGGGCAGTTTGTTCCAGATTGTCGGGGCATAATAGCTAAACGCTGCTTCTCCATGTTTTGTTCTTACTCTCGGAACGAGTAGCATGAAGCTGCAGCGTCGGAGACTGCAGTTTCAGGACCGCAGTCCTGGGACCGCGACCGCACTCCTAGGACCCTAGTTTTTCGTGACACTGCCACCTAGCGAATTGGAGACTTGAACATGAACGACAACCATAGACTGTATATAAAGACGACAACGCACAGAGTGTGAGTAATGTGAAGTGCTTTTAAAGTTTTATTTGTTTAACATTAATTACAATTCCGGTGTCTTGAAATGAAGTGTGATTCGCTAACGTTAACTATGATAGTCTTAACCTGTTTAGCCCGAGAGACCCCGGTACCGGGGCCCTCCCGCAACATTTTGCAGGAAACAGTGTCTGAGGGCATGTTCATTTAATAAACTATGAATGTTTTATATCCATGTAACGGTAAGAAACTCATCTAACTGATCATTTTTATTTATTTTTCAAAATAAAACCCACAATGCTAACTCTGAGCCTCTGAATTAGCAACGAGAGAAAAATGCTAACAGATTACTGCACCGAAAATCACTCATAAAACCTTATTATTCATCTTTTCTGCACATCCAACACATCGATTCACATCGTGAGATGACACAGAATCGATGGGTACATACATTATCACTGTGATACGAACTCGCGACTTTATAAACAAAAACAGACATTAAAACATGTGGCGCTAGGTAGCTAAAAACTCTAACATGGCTTACCTGTGTCGTAGTCTGGTCAAAAGTGGTCTTCAATGGCATTAAAACGATAAAAACGCTGCTGAAGTTAATCCATAGGTTAATCCAATGTGTCTGTGTCCCTTTGAAATTATTTCTGATAATCCATAAACAGGGTTGGGTTGTAACGGAATACATGTTACGGCGTTACGTAATCAGAATACAAAAATCAAGTATTCAGCTCGCGTTACATTTGAAAAACGAGTAATCTGATTACAGTTACTTTCGTAAACCTGAAGTGAATACATTTTGGATTACTTATTGGAATTATTGGTGGAAAGATTTCCTCACAACATTTAATATTCATTACTAAAGGTACAGCCGAATCATCACAACTTTTACCGCCGCAGATGGATCAAAAAAGGGAGCGTTTGAAAAAAATGCGCGCGTCCGCTCAGTGAAACAATAACAACGAAACATGGAGGAACAAAAGTCTGCCTTTAAATCGTGTGTGTGTGTGTGTGTAGAGATGTGTGTGGTTAAAACACATCAGCCTGCGGTCGCTCTTTAGTCTTTCTAATGACTCTGAAGGTAAACACAGTGAAGGCGGTGCGTGAAAGGCACTGCACGAAAGGCACTGCACGAAAGGCACTGCACGAAAGGCACTGCACGCTCCTCTTCCCCGAGGCTGAGTTAACCCTCCCGCTGCCTCCTGGTGCTGCAGAGGTTTCATGAAGTGAAGGAGGTTTTCCTTCTATAAAACAGCTGTGGGCAGCAGATACTGTGAGTGTCACGGACATGAATTCATAGACCAAGGCAGACTGGTGCACAGTGCACACACTCTCCTGTTTTCCCAATCCGGTGCTTAAACAAATATAGCTCTACACCCCTGGCCGAAATGTCCTTAAAATGAAGTCCGAGTTCGACATTTTAATTCATGTCCTGCCAACACTGGCAGGACAGAAGGCGACACGCCCGTTCTAAGCCGTGTCCCTCACTCCTCACATCCCAAGCTGCATCCCCAAAAAGTGTATTATGTTGTTACATCGTTTCAGATGTTATGTTTCAGTTGTGCTCTTGATAAGCCATTAAAACAGTAAAAACATGCTCAGTTTTCTTTTGCTTTTTGTGTCTCCTGTTCACCAAAACATACCCATCTGTGATGGAAAAAGAAAGTAATCCAAAAGTAATCTGATTACGTTACTTTTTTAAGACACGTAACTGTAACTGTATTCGGATTACGTTCAGAACCATGTATTCAGTAATCAGTAACTGATTACATGTACAAAGTAACCCTCCCAACCCTGTCCATAAGCAATAAAACTGCTTTTCCGTTTCCAGATGTCAGAGCTAGAGTATAGGTTCGCTCTGATGCAAAACTGCATGCGCGAAGCCCCCACCTTTTTTTTTTATACCATGTTTGTGTGTGGGGAAATCCCCCTTCGATTCTAATGGCTCTAACGGTCAGAAAGAGGTGTCAACCATCAACATCGACCAAAGGGGCCAGAGATATGGAAAATCCACCCAAATGATCCCAGAAGTGTTTATTTTTTGTTAAATCTCTCTAAAAAGGTCAAATGTCACTTGCTTTGCATCAATCTTGATACAGGGTACTTATTACATGTTGTACTTTGGATTCCTAAAGCTTTTAGTCTACCTTACCATCATCCAAGGGTAGTTTTCACTATAAGTAAAAAATCTTTTTTGGACGGACACTATAATTTACAGTTTTTTACTATGTTCAATCTGAATTTTCTTTAAAATAAAAAACATCTATATTGATTCTGACTTTTCTACATCCAACTCACAGGTTTATCATTACTTTGAGAAAAAAGATTATTAATTTAACCCTTTTAGAAAGGAAGATATGGTCATTTGTTCTGGGAATGGCATTTTCAAGCCTGAGACCTGAAAAACAGGCTCAGGGCTCAACAGGTTAAGGCAATACAAACAATCACCTGTTAGCTTATGATAGCTTCTAACCGTATTAAAGGCACAACAAACAATTATTCGTTAGCTATAGCTTTCGGCAAAATAAACTGTTAGCATATTTGATTATTTGTTTAATGAAACTGTAGCGTGATTTTGGCAAGCCCAACTAGGTGTCCTACATTAATTGTTGATTGAATCACTAATTATAGTAAGAGTGTGAGTAATGTGAATCGTGTTGTTTGTTTAAAGTTAACAACTTCTGGTTCTATTCTGGTGTATTCAATTGGACAGCAATACAAGCAACACGTGCACAGGGAAACAGTAATCTGTTAGCCTATGATGATGACTCCAGGGCCGTCCCTGGCCAACATGAGGCCCCACGCAAAGTTATATGATGAGGCCCTCTGTTTCGCGAGCGTCGTCGTCGTCGTCGTCGACGGGGGGGGGGGGTGCTAATTGCGCCGCAGAAGCGCATTTTCGGCTCAGTTGAGGCACCCTCCTCAAGATGTGGCCCCCTCCACAAGGTGGAGCATGATCGGCCTGTAGGGAGGGACGGCCCTGGATGACTTGCTGCAAAACCAACTGTTAGCCATTTTGTTTATTTGTTTAATGAAACCGGGTGCTTTCAATGCAACCATCTTTATAAGGACGTTGGCACAGGCTACCGGGGAAGTGGCCGGCGAGGAATCTTGGAGGGTTTTTACTCCGAAGAGGGCTTCCCGGGGTACTGCAGCTGGAGCTGTTTTCTGGTGGCTGAGGCAACAACAGACCCCGCCTCACCCCAGTGAAGAATCCTCAGTGTCCTCTCCACTTTCAGAGGAAGGGTCAGAGGAACTCAAAGACATGCTGGACTCCAGAGGTCATTCCGTGTCCGTGTTAAGGAAATTGTGCCCGTCTTGAAATTTCAAATTGATTCTGCACTGAAATGCCTCTTGGTCAAACTGCATGTGTATCTTTGGCAGCCAGGTGCATTAACACACTAACAGTTGTTTTTGTTTTTGAGTAATCAAGCACCTCTTCAAAGACACATTTGATTTGATTTATTTCGAACGTGTAATACAATACCAAAAAAAATGATAATAATTAAATGAAACAAGAGAATTATGATACTGTAGAAACGTAAGCAGTATTAAATTGATAAACTAAATATTATTGACTTAGAAATGATATATAAATAAATTATCTACCTAATTACACATCCGAAAAGGCGTGGGAAGGAGTTTACACGTATTTAATCCCACCCCTTCTCCCAAAAACTAAATGTATGTCTACATACAATATACATTTACAATTATAAATAGATTATATCATTCTTACTACAATATATATATATATATATATATTTACGTTGTCTGTCAAATTTGACAAATATAAAAGACTATCTTTTTACATCTGACATACAAAATACATTTGTTATTAAAAAGCAAAAACAACAACAAATTGTTGTTAATAATAATAATTTAATTTCTGTAAGAAAAACATATTTTCATGCATTTTTAGATCGTTAATAACAAGCATTACAATGTCTAAAGAGCCTCGCTGTGCGGTCTCAGGACTGCGGTCCCAGGACTGCGGTCTCGCAGCTTCATACTATTGTCACGGCTAGGCAAACCAGTATGAACCCAAAAGCACGACTCGACAAATAAAGTACAAGTCTTTACTGAAAAAAGTGGCACTGTGAGCTCTAAGTAGAGGTAACAGGTGAAGGTAACAAAAAACACTCTTAAGAGGAAAAGGTTAACATAGTATCAAAAATGCAAAGGATAAAGTAAATTCCAAAAACCGGTTCTTAGCTCTTAGCAGAAAAAACATGGACTTCACACTGGCAGTCAGGCACATGGGACGAAACGAACTGGCAACAAGACAAGGGAGACAGAGGGTGTTTCTCAATCGCGAGTACGCTTGCTTGGTAGCACATGTCTGCCGAGCATCTTGCTTCAGAAGCGAGTCAAGAATACTTCCTGCCATTCGGAAAACGAAGAGTGGAATACGCTAGCAAGTGTGCAGGTGTGCGTCATATGAGAGGTCCTGCCTGCCTTGGTCCGTGCGCAAAGCATTGTGGGGATTTTAAGACCGCGGAGTCTACTCATGTGCAGCCTCGATATTTCTCCAAACGGAGTACGCCGGGCTCGGTAGATTTCCAAGTATGCTGGAGATTGGAACAGTACTTCGGCGGCACTCGATGATGTCGTATGCTTGAAATAGTGGCTCTGAAGCAGCTTTACTCGCGATTGAGAAACACCCACAATCTATATATAGGAAGGCTAAGGGGGAACAGGTGCGGAGTCGACAATCACAGTGGAGGGAAAACACACAAAGGGAGGAAGTGAGGTAATCTGCAACAAGAAGGAAAGGTTACTACAAAATAAAACAGAATACAAGACTGAACTAAAAACATGAACTTAAAGGGCCCATGTCATGGCCATTTCCACTGATCATAATTCCATTGTTGAGGTCTACTAGAATAGATTTATATTGTGCAATTTTCCAAACTCACATTGGTTTCTCATACAGCATCTCTGTAAACTACGTGTATTCACTGAATTTCACTCTCTGCCTTTAACGGCTCGTTCACTAGCAGGAACCACGCCACAACAGTGTGATGTTTGTACGTTTATTGAAGTAACATGTGAATGATATGAGGGGGGTGAAGGGATGATCTGGGAGGACGAGCTGTGGTCCGTGCAGTGGGAGACTCAGAGTGGGGGTTCCGTCTCCGGCATGATCTGCGTGGACTGAGTACGGGCCCCCAGACGATACCTGGAATTGAATGTTAGTATACGCAGTATATAAGAACTGTATAGGTAGAAAGGGAGAGGGAGGGTGGGTTGAAAGGATGGAGACAAGCGGTGGCCGGAAGTTTTGCCGGATATAAATAGGGGTGGCCGTGGTTTGAGGCGGAGTTTTAGGCGTGGCCATGCTCCTGAACCTATGTTAACATTTTAACCTCATTTGTAGCTCCAATAGCTCCAGCCCCCACCCTCCCTGTGAGCACAGTGTGCTCTGATTGGTCGGGACGTTGTGAATTGCGCTGAGCTCCGTGGAGGTGTTGTTTCCTTGTTTAGGATACACAGCCGAACACAGCCAAACTCATCCTGAGCACACACAAAGTCACAGCCGAAGTAAAAACAATAAGTGTGGCTTGATATTGAGTAAGAAAAAGGTTGATATATACGCTGTGAGAATGGGTCTGCAGAGAGAATTTTGCCGCGATCCCAACTGTCTGTTATCAGCCTGCAGCCAGGGAGGAGAAATCAGCGGAGCTGCCTGCTCCCTGCACACAGATGTGTGTGTGAGGAAGTCCGTGGATTGGTCAATTTGGACCAATCAGCGGGGGCTTAACGTAACGGCTCCACGGATTGGTCCATTTCGTTCCGGGTACGGCTTGACATCATGCCGTACCCGGAACGAAATGGAAGAATCAAATGGACAATGATGTATCTCCAACGAGGCGTTTTGGGGAGGTATTTTCTGTGTTAGAGTTTTACTCGCTACAGGGTGTACTTTGAGGGTTTTGACTCTGCACACCGTTTACATGCATAAAAACCTTCATAACACACAAGGGGACGGGTAATAACCGGAAAAGCATGACATGGGCCCTTTAACATATTTTACGAGACATAACAACTATTGCTCGGAACCGAGAGCAGACCCGTCCCAGAAGACCTGAGACACCTTGATGGTTCATAATTATGCAGGAGGTCGTTAATATACTTTGGTCCCAAACCATTTTGTGATTTAAAAACTAGCAATAGTTGTGACATTAGTTTTTTAATCCTAGATTGTTGAAATGTGACTGTTGAAATTCAGTTCTGAGTCCATCACTACACCTAGATTTCTAGCTTTATGAGTTACTTTGTAGTCTGCCGACTGAAGCTCTGCGATTACTTTTAAATCTGTCCTTCTTTGCTCCAAAAACAGTGATCTCAGTTTTTTGTTTGTTCAATTGGAGAAAGTTCTGAGTCATCCAGTCATTGATGTGCTCAATGCACTTGCTCAGTGTTCTAATCGGAAAATAGTCTCCTGGTGTAATTTTAAAATACATCTGGGTGTCATCTGCATAGATATGATAGCTTAGATCATTGTTTTTCATAATTTGAGCCAGTGATAGCATATAGATATTAAAAAGCAAAGGTCCTAAGATGGAGCCTTGAGGAACCCCGCTTGACATATTTGTCAGGGCTGATGTGTAGTTGCCTATTGAGACAACGTTTTTGCTGTCCTTTAAGTCCATCGTCTCTCCCCCCCCCACTACCTCCCCCAGATCCTCCAGTTGACACCATCTGAAGAGCCAGCCGTCCTCTCGAACCTCTTCTCTCTCAGCACAGCCTGTGATATTAAGATAAGAGGTACCACTTTACAATAAGGCTACCCTTATAAATGGTTTACGAATAGTTTGTAATTCATTTATTAATTAGGTTGTGAACATACTTTATAAATCATTAATAAGCTTTTATAAGACATGAGATAAACAGGGCAACTGTGACTGGTTGCTTGCCAAATAGTGAGCCCACATTTATCTGTACTGCTAAGCCTTATATTGGCTAATTAGCTTACTTCGTCTTCTTCATCAGCCAGCATCCTTGGTATCTGTTGTTTACAGAGTTGATTCCCCCCCATCCATCTTGAAGTTTCTTGGCATCTCTTATGACCATCTATGAATGAGTTACTAACATTTATAACTGCCAAAAGGGAGCCTTATTGTAAAGTGTGAAACACATCACCATCTATTGATGAGTCACTAACATGTATAACTACTGAAAGGGTGCGTTGTTTTGTGTCCATTTATGAATGAGTTATAACATTCACGCTTGATACACATTTTTCACATTAAAAGCAAAGTAAGATGCAACAGAACCAAGCAAAACATTGTATTCACACATGAAGAAAATCAGGACTCAAAGTAATGACTATTTAGTATGACTGATACACATATTTAAACATAAAAGCTTTTCTCAGACATAAATGAAAGACTTGGACATAATGGTATTCAGACTGGAAAGGCTTTGTGTATATCCTTGAACAAGCGTCCAAGCAGTCCATCAGGGTGAGCAGAGCCAAGCCAAGATGACCATTCAAGAACCTTGAGGTGTTCCTCCAACAAACTCTCTGTACGGTTTCCTCTCAGTCTACGTACATGTCCTTTGACGGTCGACCAAGCTCCTTCTATATGTTGGGTATGACTGCCAGTCTGGGGGTTCACAAACCACCTGCTGTGGTTTATGGTGTAGTGGTTGTTACTCAGCACTCTCCTGTATGCCCTCCACTCATCACTAATAATGCTACTTCCTGACTTAACATGCCGTCTAATCAGAGGGTCAAGGTGGCATCTTGATCGTTTCTCCACTGGTTTCAACACTAGGCTCCGCCTTTTGTCTTTAACTCCCATCTTTCCGAAGACCCATTTCTTCCTTCTCCAGGTATGTCCAAAGCGCCCATGTGCATACTAACAAAAAATAAATCATAACACCATCTTAGTTAACAACAAAATGCACACAAATTACAGTAAAAATTGTTGCACATCATGTTTCAAAATGCCATACTTGTTTATTAGGTGCATTGTATAACATAATTGAAAGATAATTATACAGTAATGGTCCGTATTGATTTAAAAAAACATAGGAACTGGGTACAGTACCTTCTCCCAGACACAAATACTCAAATAAAATATTTTACTTTATCAGCATTGGTATTACCAATGCTTACTATTTATTTGATACCAATTTGGTAATACAATTAATAAAAAGAACAAGGTTTGGGTTTGTTCTTCAGATATGACTGTGACGTTAACGTGTAAGCTCAATAATGAACTCCAGCTCAACCAACCATATTATAATATCTAAGTAATCATCTTGAGATATGACATTATTATTTGTAATATACACACATCTTATTGTGAGGTTAATTTCACATACACTAGACCGCTCTTCAACACTACTTTGACGTTAGCTTGTCTACATAATCGATCATAGCCAATTTAAATTAACCTTAGCAATGCATAAAGTTACCTACCTAATCAAATATCTCTCTAATTTACAAGGATGACCTTATTTTACCAACCTCAAACAGAGGCCGTTTATTCTACAGTATTATCCCACTTAATGCTTAACACTTCTCTATTACGTTTTAACTTGGAGGCTACGATTAGCATCGTTAGCACAGATGTAGGTACCACTTGCTTACATGCTAACCCTTAACATTCATTAACGTTAGCTGTCTCAAAACATAAGCAACACATAAATAAAGTACTCGAATTTCACTTACCGTAAAACTGCATTCATGCACCGTCTGTTTTAACCGCAAAGCGAGTCACAATAGTCCGATATAAGCATGAAGAATAGTCCACAAGGCACCAGCACAACAAACACGGCCGAGTTCAAGTTATATCTCTCACAGGCTCCGCCCTCTACTGGACTCTATGGGTACTACCTTATCATGCAAGCATTCACCTACTGAGACTTCTATAGACGTAGCCGGCCCCGGGGCGGGCCTACCTGAATGCACGCGCATCTCACCGTATAAAGGAGGCCTCGCCTCCTGATTGTCATCCCTTTCTCTTCAGCGAGCGGAAGTGATACACTGAGCATAGACGCGAATAAGAGAAAGAGAAAGAAAGCATGGACTCACCACTCCTTGAGCACCGGACCTGCCCGACATGCCTGATCGCGGGGGCTGATCTGCTTCCAGTGCCTGGGACCGGACCACGCCGAAGACGGCCTAGGCCAGTCGCCGGCCTGTAACGCCTGCCGGATGATCCCTCGGCTGAGCCGCCGACATCGTGGTGATAATTTCCGGGTGAAGTTCGGCCCGCAGGTGGAGGTGGAAGATCAGGACCTCGAGGTGGTGGAGATGGATGAACTGGATGACGAGGTGCCATTCGAGTTCACCCTCCCGAGGGGCCGTGGGTGAGGGCTATTCAGTTAGGGGGCTTTAGTCTTCCACCCTATAGTGGGGCCAGGGAAGCTAAACTGCACCTCCTCTGCCCGGTGCGTGCCCTAGCATGTTATGTGGAGCGCACGGCTGCCCTTAGACACACTGAACAGCTGTTTGTGTGCTTCGGGGGTGGGGTGACCGAGAAAGCTCTGTCCAAGAAACGCCTGGCAGGCTGACTCTGCGAGTGCATTGCACATGCCTACAGACAGATGGGGAGAGCCTGCCCCGCGGGGGTCCGTGCACACTCTACACGGGCTGTGGCTGTGTCAACAGCCTTATTCAACGGTGTGAGTGCGGAGGACATATGCACGGCGGCGTCTTGGTCAACGCCAGGCCCCTTCATAAAGTTGTATCTCTTCGACATGTCTGGCTCTTTCTCCTCGTCTGTGCTTGCTGGGGCAACACAGGATTGGTGAGGAGGGGGGGGGGGCTGTGGGTCAGTGGGCATCTGACCCCCTCCCCGGGCGTAATGCGCTTACGTTTTTTCCGGGCCCCCTGTAGGGTTCCGGGGGGAATGGTGCGCACGTGGTGCTATAGTCCACGCACACTCTGCACGGGGTCAGTGTCTGAGTGTGGGGGACATGGGGCACTTGCGCTCTCCCCGGGCTCCTTAGGGACTCGGGAGAGGTGGTGCATAGTGAGCCCATACGGGGCTGGGGACTCTCTCCGTCTGCCTATGGGCGGACGGGGGGAGCCGTCAGCACTGTTTTCCGAGCACACTTTTCGCGAGGTAAGCACATCAGAGTGTGCTCTGTCAGCCGCAGCCCAGACTTCTCCACGGTTACAACCGAGGGAGAGGTGAGTGAGTTGCAGCGGCTGCTAACCAGAAAGCCGGTCAGGGGCAGTGAGGTGGAACGGTGTTGTTGGACGGCAGCGCGTGTATACATCGGGGCAGGGGCGGACTGGGACTAAAATTCAGCCCTGGAAACTGACCCAGTCCGGCCACATGAAATGTCAAATGTTAGAAATCCGCTGTTTATTATTTAAAGTTTTACGTCCGATTCACTCCTTTTTTCCTCTCTGTACACAGCTCCAGTTTGGGCATTGGTCTGTCATCAGATTTAATTTTTAGTTGCTGCTGTAGCGGAAGTTTAGTAAAATAATTTTTGATTAAACCCTCCATAATTGCACTTGCTTCAGTTGCTTGCTACTTTATAAGGGCGGTGATGACAGTTACAGTACGAACTCAAGTTGAGGCAAGGGAAGCCAGCCGCCTCTGGATTGGCCTTAGCATGGCCCTGACCATCATCTCATCTGATTGGTCAATCCCTCAATCTTTTCAAGGGAAGCCAATTTCGGCTAGCCTCCTCTCGCAACAGAGAGTGCAATCTACTGTTTCACCATAACATCTAGAGGGGCGCTGTTTCATTCTTATTAAAATACTCAATGAGAATGGGGGAGAGATGGGCCGGCAGCAACACACAGCACAGAATAATTACCGAAACTAAACAAAGTGTTTTTATTTATGTATTAAAATTATAACTACAATCCAAAAAAACAGGAGAAAACGCCACTGAGTTCAAGGGATAATTCTCACCCACCTCTTGCTCTTGCCCTGCAGTTGTATGTGCCAGTTGAGCTGGTTCTTCCACCAGCTCAACTCTGTCCCTCATCATGAACGCAGGAGGCTGGCTGTATATCTGAACTCGCGCCCTTATCATTCTCTTCATCATCTTGCACTTGTTCTAAGCTGCTGATGATAGTGCTTGTAGCAGCGCTGCTGCCAAAAAGGTCTGTCAATTTGCGACATTTATATGCTTCACCTGCGAGTGACTTCACCTTTTTTTCTCTTGCCTTCTCGGCCCCACCTTTTTCTTTTCGTTTTCTTTGATTTGTATCCATGTTTTTTCATTCTCCCTGTCTGCCGCGGCGTCTAATCCCTTCTCTTCGTGTGGCCGGTCTTTTTTCTTCTTCGTGTGTGATTATTTGACAGATAAGAACCACACAACTACATTAGCGGCCGCTGTCGCCCTCTGTCGGCCGTCAGCGCAACTTAAATTATGACGTTAAACAATCAACGGCCCTTGACGACCGGCCGTTCTGTGGTTCTCCAGATTCTACAGATGGCCAGTCCGCCCCTGCATCAGGGCTGAGCCTGTCAGACATATAACGAGGGGTTACGTATGGTAACCCTTGTTATATAAGCACAGGCGGAGCCCTCTACTCGGGGCACTGTCTGTCCTATACCGCTCGCTGAAGAGAGGTGTAGGATGACAGTCAGGAGGCGAGGCCTCCTTTTATATGGTGAGATGCGCGCGCATTCAGGTAGGCCCACCCCGGGGCCGGCTACGTCTATTGAAGTCTCAGTAGGTGAATGCTTGCATGATAAGGACGCCATATCATGTTCCAAAACACATCAAGGATTATTTCTGAAACAGTATGGAGCTCAAATGCTTTTTCTCTCTCAGGTTTACCACAAGGTGAGTTCCTTTTTATTTTCTGCCTTTTTATACATACTCTCTTCAGTACAGGTTAGCTCAGAGTGTTAGCGATGCTTGCTAATGTAAACAAAGACCATATTACGTCCAAAACACGTCAGGCATTGTTTCTGATAGTGACGTTTCTGATAGTGCCGTGGGTCCACATTTCCGATATTACATCATATCGGACGCAAATCTGGATCAGTTCCGTTGTTCCCCCGTTTTTAGGGATTTGGGTACGGAGGAAAAGAGAGAGTTTTGTTTTCTGACACTTTGTGAGTTCTCTAACACACCGGGAAACATATTTATGTATAAAAGACATCAGAAAGTGCATTTTGCATGATAGGTCCCCTTTAAAACTTGATTATATTTCACATCATTCATCCAAATCTGTAAAGTAACTAAAGGTATTCAATAAATGTAGTGGAGTAAAAGTACACCATTTACCTCTGAATTTTAGTGGGGTAGAAGTACAAAGTAGCATCAATGGAAATATTCAAATAAAGTACAAGTACCTCTAAATTGTACTCAAGTACAGTACTTGAATAAATGTACTTAGTTACTTTCCACCTCTGCCTGCAACATCTCCCTGCATCTAACAGCAGTTGCATTGAATCACATATTACCATGATGTGATTCATTTCCTGTGGAATGGAGTCACAGAATATTTGGAATAACATTGTTGAATGTTTTGAAAAACTGATTTTGCCAATGGAGAGATTATCATATGTGATTAGTGAGTTTGTTTGGGACTTGTGCTCAAAAGCATTATCCATACAGACATTACATGTAACTAGAGGGGTAACATAAAATACCTTTGCTAAAAGCCAAGGCTGATATTGCTGTTCCTTTTTATCTGTGTCTTTTGTTTGTTTCAGAATGTCCTCTCTCAATTGTATGTTATTATATCATCTTATGACTGTCGAAAACTATTTTGAACAGAAATAAAAGAAAAGCATTTTTACGGAGTGTCCTTTAAAAGGGCATGTTTAAATAAAAACGTTTATTTTGTTCAAAACGTGTCAAATCTCAGCTATTGATGCTTACTTAAATCACATCTAGATCTTTAAAAACTAACAATACTTTATGTAATTCAGTATTTCTTCATCTTCTTCATCATTGTGGAATAGCACAGAGGTGAAGTTCCTCCCCTTCCGGTGGGACTCATGGGACCTTATTTCGGAAAAAGTTTGTATTGAAGTCAATGGAGAGAGAAAGATTATCTTTCGATCCCGTTTGAATTGTGCCACGAATTACACATATGATGTTTGTCAATCTTAAATAATAATTTCCATGTCAAAAAAGTCACAGTTTGTCGTAAAACTGTTGAAATATAAGACTATGAAAAATACGCAGAAAGACTACAAATCCCAGAATCCCGGTCCCACATGCTGGCTCTTACGGAACCGACTAACTCCCCTTTTGTGTATGTACAGCTCTCAACATGCCCAGACTTGTAGTGATTTTCACCTCTTTTAATACTTTTCGCCTCATTCTGAAAGAAAGAAGTGAAATGTGCCAACGTGACGGCCGTCTTGGTGTGTGGCGCGAGACAGGAGATGTAGTTCATTGAGCGGTTTCACACAAAAAAAGTGTTAATTCACAGTTTTACGACACATTTTTATTTTTTTGACTTGTAAAATTATCTTTTAAATTGACAAACATCATATGTGTAATTCGTGGCACAATTCAAACGGGATCGAAAGATAATCTTTCTCTCTCCATTGACTTCAATGCATAACTTTTCCGAAATAAGGTCCAATGGAGCTCAACCGGAAGGGGAGGGACTTCGCCTCTCTATGTCAGTGAAGTCACATAATCTGTGTGTCGTCAATAAAGGGGCTTTTATAGCTTCCATTCCTCATATAAATATTCAGTCTTTGTTTGTTTTTGCTGATTAAAGTGGACCTATCATGCTATATTTAAATGATATATTGTAGGGCCATACCTATATAAGGTATATTTATACGTTTCTGTTTTCAAAATACCAAACAGATCATGCATTTTAGCCATTTTCGCTCTATGTGCTGTTTGCTGTCTACGGGTCTGATTCTGCTGACCACGCCCCCCTGCAGGAGAGGTGAGCCGTGCTCTGATCAGCTGCTGGGCTGTCAGAAGAGGGGGAGAAAAAGAGATCTCCGTCCTCCGTGTTTTATTATATAGAGTCGTTATTCATTTGTTTTAAAGCTCAATAAATAACAAAGAAGACCTTTGACCGGCACTTTTCTAATTTTGTCCGGAAGATTTAAACTTTAATGGACATCTTGACCGGCGAAAGTAACTGAAACTGAAACTCTGCCGCACGGTTCCCTCGTTCCTTGGAAGAGGCGGAGAGGTGGGTGTTTGTCATCTGCTGGTGGACTAACCGGAGAGAATTACAGTGCTTTCCTCGACGGGGAGGGATTGCATTGAATTAAAGCAGCGGGAGCAAACGCTTGCCTCGGGGAGGGAGAAAAAAAGCCACAGCGGAGAATAAACAGAAGGGTAACCATGGTAACTATGGGCGGGAAGTCTTCTTCGCTGCTTTTGTGGCAGACTACAGCGCCACTTACAGGCCTGGCATATGTACTACAGCGTCTCCAGCGCTTTCAAGCGGCAATGGCCGGCCGTGGCCCAACCCCACATTCCCCTGATAGTTGGAGAGTTGGCCCAATAGCCGTAGCGCCACTTCTGTGACGTCATAGAAGTGTTCAAATCTGGATCAGCCTGTATCAGATCCGTTGCAGCCCCTTTTTTAGAGATTTGGGTATGGAGGAAAATAGAGAGGGTAGGCCTGTCGCGTTAATCGATAAATTGACTTATCGTACGATAAATAAAAATGGACTCGATAACTTTTCTGAGCTCGATAAATTTCCTTTTACATAAGGATGTGACCAGCATTTTAGCCAGGAGCGCTGTGGCTGCCAGGCTCGCTGTGGCTGCCGGCCACGCGCGCTGTGAGAGGCGGGGCTGACACACAGCCAGGTCAGGACCATAGACTGTATATATAAATGGACGTAGGGTCCGTGACGTCACCCATAGGATTCTGCAGAGTTGCCGAGAAGCCCTTAGTAGGCGGAGTCGGCCACTAACGGCTCGACAGTGGCGTCAGAGTCTAACTCCCGCCTGCTCCAAATAAGGGCAAAGAGGCGGAGCCGAGGCGGGACCTGCTGCCTCCAGCTGGGAAGTAACAGAGCTAGCTCAAGCTAAGAAGCTAAGCTAACATGCTACCCATCTGCACACTGCCGTCACATTTTACGTTTCTAAGGTAAGCGGACATGAAACTATTCAGCAAAACTATAAATAATAATCTAAGTTATTGAGTTTTTAGCATAATCTTAAAATCCCTTAACGTTTGTATGCAATGTGCTAAATGCAACACTGGAATCAAGCAAATTAATATGTTTGCATGACATTAGTTATTTATATTTTGCTATCACTTAATTATACGTTTAATACATTTAAGTCAAGCTAAGGTACATGTGATGGTAGCTAGTTAGTGCTCTTACCTGTGAGGCCTCCTCCAAACAGCATTATAACCAGACTGTATCATTAAAACTACAAGTACCAGTTCTAGATCCTTGACTTTAGACAAACAATTCAAAAGACAAAATGTATTTAAAGACCAATCTTTATTTGAATGTGCCTCTTAACCTGAGATATTAGTTATACAGTAATAGTATTGACAATCTAAAAAAACTGAGCAACTCAACAGTCAACTTTATATTTCTTATTGTCTAAAGCATTTATTATTTTCATTTTTCCCCTCTCATATTCAGTGTGGAGTGTGGATGGATTGAGACAGCGTGGTGTCCAGAGAGCTGCAGAGACTTCAGGGAGAAACCTCCGTGTGATGGACGTCCTGTCTGTTGGTTTGGAGAGGACTGAGGGTCTTTCCTCTGTGAGGAGGACCAGGCCTGATGGAGGAGCCCATGCATAGCTGATACCACCTGATCAGGCCTAGTCTGTCACTTTATTTGACTAAATGTGTTTACTTATACATTTAATAGGTTTACACCTTCTGTCCATATGTGCTTTTTTATTTAAAACATGTTTGATTAACTTTTGGTTCACATTTCAATAAATTGAATTTGTATTTGCACTCCTTTTGTCCATTATTCTTACTGAAAATGTTAGATTACACATTCACATCCGACTGAAGATTGGCCCCATTTATTTGTGACGTTGCAAACTCTGCGGTACAAGGTACATGTTGTGAAGCTCATGAAGTGAGGCAAATAGAAATAATCAGCTGATGGAGTGTAGATGTGGAAATAGGTGCATCCGATCAGCTGACTTTGTTTTCACAATAAAAGTAGTTTCTTAGTGAATGTCCTGTACTGCTCTTAACATCTCATAACATCAGCTTTTAATTTTCCTCTTGGATGTTCTTCTTGACCCTCAGAGAAGGAGAAAATGTTGAGTCGTGTCTTTCAGGCATGTCCTTTCCTAACAAAAATGACAGGAAACATAAAACATATTATTGCAGAACAAGTGTGTTATTTATGAAAGAGGTGTGTTTGTGTTTAGGGGCTGTAGATATAATTATTTTGTAATTGTAATGTTTTATTTTATTTCAACATTGAGCTACAAAGACAATCAGATTATGAATGAACAGTATGACATTCATCAACATTGAAATATATTTTATTATCAAAATAATATTTAACTGTTATCAAAACTTAGTGCAACTGTAGAAGCTTGCTCTGTTGTCTCACTGAAATAATCACTTTTACCACGTTTTTCACAGACAATATTGAGAGATAAATAGCAGTTCTCACTAATAGCTTTGCCTTCAATACCTTAAATTAGAAAGCTGACAAGTCATATTGCTTGTTAACATCTAAATGTAACCCTTTGCATGGAAGAAACCCTCAACTTCACTGATGTGTAGGTGATCTAGTATTTAGTATTGTTTAATGGAATGTATATCAGTGTATTAAAGTCAATACTTCATTTACTTAAACCAATATCTTTCTTGATTCTTTGTACAGTATGAAAAAAGAGTATTTGTACCTGTGCTGAAGTTCACTGCTGTGAGGAGTCCAGTTCTGTCTCTCACTCTCTGGTCCAGCCTGTCTGCATCACCTGGACACTTTAAACAAACAGATATATATGTAAATAACCATGTGTACAAACAATATAACTGTTCTGTTGAACATGTTGGATTGTGTATTGTCCGAGTCAGGGTCCTTTTTATTTTACCGTAACTTTGGAAGTTGTGTTACCAATGCTTACTATTTATTTGATACCAATTTGGTAATGCAATTAATAAAAACAACAAGATTTGGGTTCGTTCTTCAGATGACTGTGACGTTAACGTGTAAGCTCAATAATGAACTCCAGCTCAACCAACCATATTGTAATATCTAAGTAATCATCTTGAAATATGACATTAATAATTGTAATATGCACACATCTTATTGTGAGGTTGATTTCACATACACTACTTCGACGTTAGCTTGTCTACATACTCGAGCATAGCCAATTTAAATTAACCTTAGCGATGCATACAGTTCCTACCTACATAATAAAATATCTCTCTAAGTTACAAGGATGACCTTATTTTATCAACCTCAAACAGAAGCCGTTTGTTCTACAGTATTATCCCACTTAACGCTGAACACTTGTCTATTTCGTTTTAACCTTTATATATACAGTCTATGGTTTTAAGTTAACTTGGAGGATACGATTAGCATCGTTAGCACCGATGTAGCTACCACTCGCTTACACGCTAACCCAAGCCTTAACATTCATTACGTAGCTGATTAAAATCATAAACACATAAATAAAGTACTCGAATTTCACTTACCGCAAAACGGCATTCATTGTTCATCTGTTTTAACCGCAGAGCGAGTCACAATAGTCCGATATATAAGCATGAAGAACAAACAAACACGGCCGGGGTCAAGTTGTGTTCCCTGGATGAACTGAGCAGGCAGAGTCCCTGTAGCTTCACGGAGACGGAGCAGCTAGCAGAGAGACAAGAAGCTAACAGCAGCAGTCACTTGACAGAGCTGTCACTCAATGTGACCACGCCCTAATTTATGCAAAAACTTTAAGACCTAATATAAATAAAAGGGTCATGTTAGAAAACAATTCACTCACAGATTCATAATCATGAAGGTGGAATCTAACTATATCTATAATAATATTTATTGGATCCATGGGTAGAAACATGTTTTTTTAGGCTGTGAAATTGGGCATTTTAACATGGGGGTCTATGGAAATTGCTCCTTTCTGCAGTCAGCGCCTATCGGCCAATATATGAACTGCAGTTTGTGGCACTTCCGTATTGGCGTCCCGGCTCTTCCCCAGAGTTTGCCGCTTGGTCAGGACACTCCGCGTGCACGTGCAGCAGTGCTGCAGCCAAATTAATAATATAACGACAAGCGGGAAACAACGTGTGACTTACTCGCGGGGAATTTTAAAGTGAAATGGAATTGGTTACAAAACCTAACTACACATCTCGATTCTCCGGTGTGGCAGTATTTTGGATTCAAGCCAAATCAACGAGGCGAACCTACGGACTTGAATGAGCCGGGCGGTGTGTCGCATTTGTTTAAAAAAGGTAGCGACAAAAGCAGGCAATACCACGCATTTTAAACTACACCTAAAACACAACCACCCAATTCCGTTTTCCCAGCTGGGAGCAAACACGGGAGCCGGAGATGGAGAGCCCCCACCTTCCCGACAGTTTACAATCAGAGATGCATTTGCCCGACAATGCAAACATGTTGGTGTTCCTTGCTCGAAAACGTTGAAAAACAGATTTGGATATGGCCTGTTGAGGCATCTGGGTCTTTGTATGGACAGTGGACTAAACACTTGACTGTTGTTTTAAGGAGGTTTTTTTTGCTGGTGAGACAATGTGTGCTCATATTTATTTATTCATATATAGAGAGAGAGAGAGAGAGACAGATAGATGGATAGAGTGAGAGAGAGCTCTGTTTTCCAGCCTGAGTCTATTTAATTTATTGTTTTGGTTTGTGTTTGATTTAATTTATTTATTATAATTGTATTAATTTGTTTTATTTTAATATTATTTCACATTTCATTTGCAATGTTGAATGTTCAATAAAAAGTTATGTTTGAAAGGATGTACTTGAATTATTATTATATATTATCATTATGTCAGTGGTCTAAAATGGTCTTACAACGGTGCCGACAATATTATCGTTTATCGCAATAATTTCCAGGAAAATGTATCGTCCAACAAAATAAATTATCGTGACAGGCCTAAGAGAGGGTTGTGTTTTCTGACACTTGGTGAGTTTCCTGGAACACCGGGGACACATATTCATGTATAAAATACGTACAAAAGTGCATTTTGCATGATAGGTCCCCTTTAAGATAAAGAAGATGGTCAAAGCAAATATACACCAGTTTCTACTAAATAGCCGCTTTCACACCAAGTACTTTGCCGTACTTAGTGCCCCGGCACTTAGTACCCCAGGGCACTAAGTACCAACCGCGTTCACACCGGAATAAGTTCCCTGAGGGAAGATTACGCAAATGAGCCGCTGACGTCACTTCTTCTTCTTCTGCTTTGGGTTTACTGGCAGGCCGCAAACAACTTCACGGCGTATACTGCCGCCCGAACTCCCCGGCCGGAAGTCCCCGGAGTTGGGGACTGGCTTCAGTAGAAGCTGCTGGGACTCCCAGCAGCTTCTTCTGAAGCCTTCCGAGTAAATCGCCAGAACGCCGACACCTCCTCATCACTCCACCGCTCCCATGTTTTTTTTTGTGTTGCCATAAGTTATTCTCTCTCCGTTGGTGCACTGGGTTAATGCTAATGCTAATAATGCTAATGCCAGCAAATACAATGGCGGCTTCACAAAACTTTTCAGAGTTTTACGGGGCGTGGTTTGCAATTCGCCCAGCCAATAGAAATTGGTACTTTTTTGGTACCAGGATAGTACCACCTCTCTAGCAGGCACTAATAATGGGGGTAAAAGTTCCCGGCACTAAGTACTCTTTTTGGTGTGAACCAGTGCTTGAATTGCGCCGGTACTCACCGGTACGCAGTACCGGGACGCAGTACCGGGACTTCTGATTTTTACCCATCTGGTACCGTTACTTCTTACTGAGTACCGGCACGGTGCTGGTACGGCGGTACTCAGTACTCAGTAGATGCGTTATGAGGTGCCGCCGCCGCTCTGCCCGCCTCGCTCCTGGAGCAGCAGTCTTCGTTGCCCCAAACACCGCCACCCCTCGGCGGCCCGCAAGTGCCAGAGGACCTCGGCAAAACAGAGCCTGCCCATGTATATTTAAACAAGTTCCCAACTCGCCTGTACAGTGGGGTAAGGCGCTCATTTTGCAGCTCATGGTTTAAAAACAGAGATTGGCTGGAATTTCCTGTAAAAAAGATGCCATCTTCTGCTATGCCTGTAGACATTTCGGTTCAAATACATCTAATTCAGATGCCTTCACCACAATTGTACCAGAGTACCAAACGCTGTCTCCTGGTACTCATCTGAGTAACTCACTAAAAATGAAATACTATATGGCAGTAAAACAAGAATAGAGTTTAAAAGGGGAGTGATTTGTAAAACATCCATAAAGAAATAGAAAATCTGTTTACAGTTCTGTTTCATATGGGTGTTGAGAGATGTATCCATAGATCTCTTAAATTTGCTCTCAAAGTGCACCAGATTGATGCTTTTAACTTCAATATTTAAAAAAAAATCTTGTGTTAGATCCACTCCCCACTTGTAAAAATAGCACTTTACCCCTGCACCCCCTCTAATCTCAGATGCACCCCGAGTCATTTTTGTTTAAGTACAGTGAGTCTTTCTAAAATATACAGTAAAGAGACAAACCCACCAGCATTATAGGATATACTATTACTTTGAGCCAAATTCTTGTTTTTGGGCTGTATAAATAAATGTACTTGAAACAGTTGCTGATTTAGAGTACTGGCACCTTTTTTATTCCAATTCAAGCACTGGTGTGAACGCGACATAAGGGGTACTAACGGAACTAAATGGGAAAAGTACTCCGGTGTGAACGCGCCGAAGGTCTCTTTTATAGAAAAGCAAATACTCCTAACAGACTGCAGTTAAACTCTTTACATTTAATAGATAAGATTCAAAGATTCAAAGGCTTCATATGCACAGTAGCTTCAATGTAGTTATGGCAATACAATCTTGACAATGCTACATTAACAAAGAAAAACAATTATAACAATTTGGCAGGCAGTAACTGAGTAGAAAATGAAATAGTGCATGATGAAGTTGCAAGACCAATGTTCAAGTAATGCAGGAGAAGGGAACTATTGACATGTCAAATAAAATACAATAAGCTAAGTGTTGTAGAGAACGTTGTTAGTGACCAAGTCAACTCAGGAGTCTTTATACATGTGAAAAGGAAAAGATAACTTAGGTCAAATGCAGATTTAGATGTGAAAATAGGCAAAAGCATGCATTGAGTGATCGTGTTCCCGCAGTATTTGATGCATTTGGAGACCGCCGAGCTCTGCAGTTATTACTCAACATGATGTCATACACACCCCCCCTCCTGCCAATCACCACACACAGGCTTTGTTGGAGGCCTGTGCGGCTGTATAGTGTGTTCACAGTCATTTCCTTTTTTTCCTGAGCTCTTTAACTACACGCACGCACGCACGCACATACACACACACAGTAGCGGCCAAAATCCTATAGAATTAAAACAGCCGCTGAGGCACTAGTTAGCGGATCTTACGCAGAGCAATGATCATCCAAGTCCAGACAAGAACCTCCATTTGTGCATTTTATTCCAATAACAAAATACAATGAACAGGTTTCCTATATCTCTTTTCCTTAAGCCTTTCCTATGGCTCTCCTTTGTGTGGCTTGAAACACCCTGGTAAAAAACCGTTTGCCTACTAGTGCTCTGGCTCCCACCACCCACCTGTCTCCAATATATACAATTACACCAGGTGCTCTAATCAAAGTGCCCACACATGCCTTCAAAATAAAAGCATAGAAACTACTATGACGCTAACTAAGAATACATTTACAATAAACCAATAAACACTATATATACTATATACTATATAAACAGCAAGAAAATAAATGTTAAACTATTAAATAATATAAAGAGATATATAGCTCCAACACACACACACACACACACACACACACACACACACACACACGCACACACACACACACACACACACACACACACACCATCATCGGCGGTCACTCGTAATGGAGTATGGTCCTTGTGGGTCTTCAGGTGGGCATAGAGGCCGATTCTGGACCCCATTATTCTTGTGCAGTGTGGACAGGGGAATGTAGTGGTGGAGGGTTTGGGTTGGACCTGTTTGATGGTTGCTCTCTCCTTCCTGAGTCTGCGCTTGTCTTGTGCAGCATGGCAGAGGTCATCATTATATAGTGCAGCACCCTCACGGACAAGGTTTTTCCAGGTCGCCCTGTCTGTTGCCATGTCTTCCCAAGCTTTTAGGTCTATGTGGCACTTCTTTAGGTTTGTTTTTATGTTATCTTTGTACCTCTTCTTTTGGCCTCCAGGGGCCCGTTTCCCTTTAACAAGCTGGGAATAAAGGACTTGTTTTGGGAGGTGAGAGTCAGGCATGCGGATAACATGGCCAGTCCATCTGAGCTGGTTTTGGGCAATGGTGGCAGTGATGGTGGGAATGTCAGCCTCCTCCAGGACGCTGGTGTTAGTGCGCCGATCCTCCCAGCTAATCCTGAGGGATCTCTGATGGTATGCCTCAAGTGCCTTTAAGTGCCTGCTGTATGTGGTCCAGGCTTCTGATCCATACAGAAGAGTGGGGAGCACCACAGCTTTATAGACCAATACTTTGGTCTTTGCTTGGAGGTCACGGTTCTCAAAGACTCTCTTCCTTAGCCTTGAGAAAGCCCCACTGGCACAGCTGAGGCGATGGTGTATTTCATCATCAATAACAGCTTTTGATGATAGGAGGCTGCCAAGGTATGGGAAGTAGTCCACATTTTCCAGTCTGATGTTGTCAATGGAGATGTTTGGGGTAGGACAGGCGTACTGCTGTTTGGTGGTGGTTGGTGGAGGATTTGAGTCTTTTTTATGTTGATGGCTAGACTAGGGCTGTGCATCTTCACTGGTCTCACGATTCGATTCGATTACGATTATCCTGTCAACGATTCGATTCAATTCGATATCCCGATGCATCACGATGCATCACGATTCATACCAATGCGTTGCATCCTCAATTTTCTATATTACTGCACATGGCTTATTTTTCATCAATGCATACATGCAGTAAATACGTATGAACTCTCTTTTTATTATTTAGAAAGTGCTTCAGAAATCAATAACATAAATGTCTTGACATTAATTTATAAACCAAAATAAATTAATTGTATAGGTCTAGCCTCCCTATATCTGTGTGTGAAGTTGTAGCCTGGTTGCAGTCTAGCTGCAGCTTCTAGCAACGGTCTTCTGTTAAAGAGAGGACAGTGAATGTCCTGAATGTGGCATCACACACAGGACTTGAGTCTGAACACAGCAGACAACAGGAGTATTTACAACAGCATATACAAACAAAAATACTGCATGTGGGTGCACACTTACATTCTCTGTCTTACTGTTACATAAATCCTATGAATGTATGAGATTAAGTTAGCTTCATTATATCTCAATCAGTGATTAAGTGAATAATAAAGTTTCTATCGGGTCACTATCAGCCTGTCACTCATTATTTTCAGGGAGGGGGCGGGGCTTGGAGGAACGGAGAGGAGACGGTGATCGCGGAAGCTTTTTTCCTCCTGCCTTCACAAACTTTACACACGTATATAATAATATCATCTGAAAATTGCTAGAGGACATTCATACTCTGCAATCCAAGACTTAATTAAATCCACCAAAGATCTGACATGATTGTAACGCGATTATTTTTGAAAAACATAAATCCCTGTGTCTCTGAGCCGCAGCGACACGGAGTGATTCAGAGCGGGTCCTTCTGCTGTTGGTTCTGGACTGGTGTTCTTGTGTTGATGGATAAAGCAGACTGCTCCGTGTTTGGTGCCGCTGTGCCGCTGTCACGTCTGTTCCCTGATCTCTGCGTCACCGACCGATTTGATATTAAAGTGACAGAAAAAAAAACGTTATAGTAAAGCCGCGGCCGTAAAATCAGGAAGCAACGTTACTACGCTATAATTGATTATCTTCCGTCACTGCATCGAAACCGAATCGTCCACGTCCGCATCGCAATGCATCGTAGAAACGATTATTTTCAACACCCCTAGGCTAGACCAAGCTGTTTGTATGCTTTCGCAAAGGCTGATAGGATACCCTGGTCCTCTTCCGAGAGGGCTACAAGGGCGTTGTCGTCCGCATACTGCAGCTCCATGATCGATATGGTGGTGGTTTGACCTTTAGCCCTGAAACGGTTGATGTTGAGGAGTTGGCCGTCAGTTCTGTACATGATGTTGACTCCCTGGGGCAGATGCTTGCTTGTAAGGATAGCAGCAACAAAGATGGAGAATAGCGTTGGAGCGATGACACATCCCTGTTTGACTCCTGTGTCGACCCGGAAGGGTTCAGTTTCGTCTCCACTGCCACTGAGTACCGTGGCTGACATATTGTCATGCAGCAGTCTCAGTACCCGGACGTATTTGTCTGGGCAGCCAATCTTTGCCAGTACCAGCCAGAGGGCCTGACGGTTCACTGAGTCGAAGGCTTTGGTGAGGTCTATAAATGCCATGTATAATGGTTGATTTTGTTCCCGCCATTTTTCTTGCAGTTGGCGAGTAGTGAAAATCATGTCTGTAGTGCCTCTGTTTGGGCGAAATCCACTCTGAGACTCAGGAAGGATGCTTTCTGACAGGGGGGTGAGTCTGTTGGCTAACACCCGAGCTAGGGCTTTCCCTATGGTGGACAAGAGAGAAATGCCACGGTAATTTCCGCAGTCTGCCCTGTCTCCCTTCTTAAATATGGAGACAATTAAGGCATCTCTAAGCTGAGCAGGGATTTCCTCTTCTTCCTAGATTTTGAGAAGCAGGGCATGGATGTGCTTAAGAAGATCGGGTCCGCCTTTCTTCAGGACTTCTGCTGGGATGCCGTCGGGCCCAGCAGCCTTGTTGTTTTTCATATTCTTAATGGCATCCAGCACCTCACCCAGGCTGGGTGGTTCTCTCATGCTTTCAACTATGGGCTGTTGAGGGAGTTGGTCAAGAGCCTCCATCTCAGGAATGGTGTCCCTGTTTAAGAGCTCCTTATAGTGCTCTTTCCACCTGTTTGCTATTGCATCCTTGTCCTTCAGAAGCAGGAGCCCATCTTTAGAGCGAAGGGGGGTTAGGCGGCGATAGCTGGGACCATATACCGCTCTTGTGGCATCAAAGAAACCTCTTGTATCACCAGAGTCGGCAAGCTGCTGGATCTCCAGAGCCTTCTTTGTCCACCACTGGTTCTTCAGTTTCCTAACTTGCGTTTGGACGGCTGCCTTCGCTTTGGCATGGGCTGCTCTTTTCACCTTGCAGTGGATGTTATTTTGCCAGGTGATGAAAGTTTGCCGCTTGATGTCGATGAGTTGCTGAATCTCGGTGTCATTCTCATCATACCAGTCTTGATGCCTCCGCTTTTTTTGACCAAGAATGTTTTTGCAGGAGTTCATGATGGCAGTAGAAAGTGTGCCCCAGTGTTTTTCAGTATCCTCTGGATACTGTTTGGGCAAGGCTGCGCTAAGAGCATCCTGCAGCTGTTG
>CALSBW010022005.1:1779-15747 GCA_943590975.1 Lindbergichthys nudifrons | reverse complement strand
GGAGGGAGGTGGGCGGCGCTGCGGGAGGAGCAGATTGCGAGTGAGGTTCTAAACGAACTATTACAGCTGTTATAAAGCAATAAATAAAAAGTCATGAAAGAGATAAGGAGGAGAAAAGGTTTAAGGAAGTAAGCAAGGAATACAGAATGTCGAAATCCTCTGTTTCACCCGATGCCGAACATTGAAGACAGAGGACGGCGGTCCCCCAATCTACACAGCGGGAGAAAGAATATCATAAAGCAGATCGGAGGAGACATCACGATCTTCCCACATTAGTGCAATTCACCTATACTTACTTTCATGTCAATTCGGCGAACATAAACATAAATGATCGTGGTGAAGATGATGATTAAATTAGGATTAAAAATCGGGAGAGCCGGCTGCATTTACTCGTTCGTTTTTTTCGACTAAACAACATTAGCACCCCCTGGTGGATCAATGATCCATTGCAGCTGGCTTCACAATAATTAAATGTATCTATCACGGGGGCGGTATCAACTCTGACTGGGGGCCGGTTCTTCATCACGGGCCGATCACGGGCCGATCACGGACCAATCACGGACCAATCACGACCCTCGCGTTTCAAACTGTCTGAAATAAGACGCTCCATCTGTAGCAGGATAGGCAATGCAAACTTTATTTTGTACCTTCATACCAAGCGGCAAACTCTGGGGAAGAGCCGGGACGCCAATACGGAAGTGCCACAAACTGCAGTTCATATATTGGCCGATAGGCGCTGACTGCAGAAAGGAGCAATTTCCATAGACCCCCATGTTAAAATGCCCAATTTCACAGCCTAAAAAAACATGTTTCTACCCATGGATCCAATACATATTATTATAGATATAGTTAGATTCCACCTTCATGATTATGAATCTGTGAGTGAATTGTTTTCTAACATGACCCTTTTATTTATATTAGGTCTTAAAGATTTTGCATAAATTAGGGCGTGGTCACATTGAGTGACAGCTCTGTCAAGTGACTGCTGCTGTTAGCTTCTTGTCTCTCTGCTAGCTGCTCCGTCTCCGTGAAGCTACAGGGACTCTGCCTGCTCAGTTCATCCAGGGAACACAACTTGACCCCGGCCGTGTTTGTTTGTTCTTCATGCTTATATATCGGACTATTGTGACTCGCTCTGCAGTTGAAACAGACGGTGCATGAATGCCGTTTTGCGGTAAGTGAAATTCGAGTACTTTATTTATGTGTTTATGATTTTAATCAGCTACGTAATGAATGTTAAGGCTTGGGTTAGCGTGTACGCGAGTGGTAGCTACATCGGTGCTAACGATGCTAATCGTATCCTCCAAGTTAACTTAAAACCATAGACTGTATATATAAAGGTTAAAACGAAATAGATAAGTGTTAAGCGTTAAGTGGGATAATACTGTAGAACAAACGGCTTCTGTTTGAGGTTGATAAAATAAGGTCATCCTTGTAACTTAGAGAGATATTTTATTATGTAGGTAGGAACTTTACGCATTGCTAAGGTTAATTTAAATTGGCTATGCTCAAGTATGTAGACAAGCTAACGTCGAAGTAGTATATGTGAAATCAACCTCACAATAAGATGTGTGTATATTACAATTATTAATGTCATATTTCAAGATGATTACTTAGATATTACAATATGGTTGGTTGAGCTGGAGTTCATTATTGAGCTTACACGTTAACGTCACAGTCATCTGAAGAACGAACCCAAATCTTGTTGTTTTTATTAATTGCATTACCAAATTGGTATCAAATAAATAGTAAGCATTGGTAACACAACTTCCAAAGTTACGGTAAAATAAAAAGGACCCTGACTCGGACAATACACAATCCAACATGTTCAACAGAACAGTTATATTGTTTGTACACATGGTTATTTACATATATATCTGTTTGTTTAAAGTGTCCAGGTGATGCAGACAGGCTGGACCAGAGAGTGAGAGACAGAACTGGACTCCTCACAGCAGTGAACTTCAGCACAGGTACAAATACTCTTTTTTCATACTGTACAAAGAACCAAGAAAGATATTGGTTTAAATAAATGAAGTATTGACTTTAATACACTGATTTACATTCCATTAAACAATACTAAATACTAGATCACCTACACATCAGTGAAGTTGAGGGTTTCTTCCATGCAAAGGGTTACATTTAGATGTTAACAAGCAATATGACTTGTCAGCTTTCTAATTTAAGGTATTGAAGGCAAAGCTATTAGTGAGAACTGCTATTTATCTCTCAATATTGTCTGTAAAAAACGTGGTCAAAGTGATTCTTTCAGTGAGACAACAGAGCAAGCTTCTACAGTTGCACTAAGTTTTGATAACAGTTAAATATTATTTTGATAATAAAATATATTTCAATGTTGATGAATGCCATACTGTTCATTCATAATCTGATTGTCTTTGTAGCTCACTGTTGAAATAAAATAAAACATTACAATTACAAAATAATTATATCTACAGCCCCTAAACACAAACGCACCTCTTTCATAAATAACACACTTGTTCTGCAATAATATGTTTTATGTTTCCTGTAATTTTTGTTAGGAAAGGACATGCCTGAAAGGCACGACTCAACATTTTCTCCTTCTCTGAGGGTCAAGAAGAACATCCAAGAGGAAAATTAAAAGCTGATGTTATGAGATGTTAAGACCAGTACAGGACATTCACTAAGAAACTACTTTTATTGTGAAAACAAAGTCAGCTGATCGAATGCACCTATTTCCACATCTACACTCCCTCAGCTGATTATTTCTATTTGCCTCACTTTATGAGCTTCACATCACTTGTGCCTTGTACCGCAGAGTTTGCAACCTCACAAATAAATGGGGCCAATCTTCAGTCGGATGTGAATGTGTAATCTAACATTTTCAGTAAGAATAATGGACAAAAGGAGTGCAAATACAAATTCAATTTATTGAAATGTGAACCAAAAGTTAATCAAACATGTTTTAAATAAAAAAGCACATATGGACAGAAGGTGTAAACCTATTAAATGTATAAGTAAACACATTTAGTCAAATAAAGTGACAGTCTAGGCCTGATCAGGTGGTATCAGCTATGCATGGGCTCCTCCATCAGGCCTGGTCCTCCTCACAGAGGAAAGACCCTCAGTCCTCTCCAAACCAACAGACTGGACATCCATCACACGGAGGTTTCTCCCTGAAGTCTCTGCAGCTCTCTGGACACCACGCTGTCTCAATCCATCCACACTCCACACTGAATATGAGAGGGGAAAAATGAAAATAATAAATGCTTTAGACAATAAGAAATATAAAGTTGACTGTTGAGTTGCTCAGTTTTTTTAGATTGTCAATACTATTACTGTATAACTAATATCTCAGGTTAAGAGGCACCTTCAAATAAAGATGGGTCTTTAAATACATTTTGTCTTTTGAATTGTTTGTCTAAAGTCAAGGATCTAGAACTGGTACTTATAGTTTTAATGATACAGTCTGGTTATAATGCTGTTTGGAGGAGGCCTCACAGGTAAGAGCACTAACTAGCTACCATCACATGTACCTTAGCTTGACTTAAATGTATTAAACGTATAATTAAGTGATAGCAAAATATAAATAACTAATGTCATGCAAACATATTAATTTGCTTGATTCCAGTGTTGCATTTAGCACATTGCATACAAACGTTAAGGGATTTTAAGATTCTGAAGTATTATGCTAAAAACTCAATAACTTAGATTATTATTTATAGTTTTGCTGAATAGTTTCATGTCCGCTTACCTTAGAAACGTAAAATGTGACGGCAGTGTGCAGATGGGTACCATGTTAGCTTAGCTTCTTAGCTTGAGCTAGCTCTGTTACTTCCCAGCTGGAGGCAGCAGGTCCCGCCTCGGCTCCGCCTCTTTGCCCTTATTTGGAGCAGGCGGGAGTTAGACTCTGACGCCACTGTCGAGCCGTTAGTGGCCGACTCCGCCTACTAAGGGCTTCTCGGCAACTCTGCAGAATCCTATGGGTGACGTCACGGACCCTACGTCCATTTATATATACAGTCTATGCTTCATACACACATAACACAACATTAGAATGAGCTTTTATCAACGCCTACATGATGATAACCTGTCAACATGACAGGAAAATCCACATGACATTAATACAGAGCGGGCAGAACCCAAATCTGCATTCAAAGAATACACTTTACCAAAGCTTGAGGAACATTTCTGAAATCTGGCATTTCATTTAACTCCAGCTCTCGCCACAGGTTCGGGAAAGCCCCATGAGCTTCTCGCTGTAGTATCCATGATTTCACCCATTTAGTGCGGTTTCTCCTAATTCTTCGCTTCCGCCTCTTGAGAGACTGTTGCTTGAGAATGTCTTCCACAAGCAACACTCCAATGGCTGATAGCTCTAGTACCGCACAAAATATGTTTTCGATGGACGACAGTGAAAATGGAACGCACACGCTATTTGTTTTTTGTTTATATCACGCTGTCTGTTCTTCTTCTCTGTCTTCCGGTTGTTGCCTATTTTGAATGACGAATACACACTACCGCCGCCTGCTGGTAAGGCTGAAGTCTTTGCGGTGTGTTCCAGTGCGACACATGGCCAAGACGCAGGAGAACACGGCGACGCAACAGTCGGTGTCGGCGAGTTCTCTGGTGACTGCCTGGTGTGCCAGGGCCTTTAGTTTTATCGAGGTCGTAAGAACCCTGGCTCTGTTAATCTTAACTCGAACTACAACCTCCAGTAGACTGTTGCAAGGGTGCTGTGGGAAACCAAAAGTAATTTTTGACTTGTTTTTGCACCCATAATAAAAAACATTATTTAATAAGTACTTCATACTTCATTTCTGTAGGAGACAGGGTTTACCCATTGGCAAGTACACATATACATGCACACACATGATGAATGGGTCTTGTATTTATTCCAACAAATGTTACTTTTTCCTTCTCACCACTATGGTGGCCCTGAAGTGCAAGTCAAAACAGCATTTCAGGAAACACCACAGCATTTCAGAAAACACCACAGCGTTTCAGAAAAAAACACAGCATTTCAGGAAACACCACAGCCTTTCACAAAACACTACAGCATTTTAGAAAACGCTACAGCATTTCAGAAAACACCACAGCATTTGAGAAAATGATACAGCATTTGAGAAAACGCTACAGCATTTCACAAAACGCCACAGCATTTCAGAAAACACCACAGCATTTCAACTTATACGGAAAGGGTATTCCTTTAGGGAGAACACTTCTTGTTTGTGATTGGACAGAGCCAGCCAGAGAAGCACTGCTGTGATTGATTGTTTTTGCTGCCAGTCAAGAAATGACGCTTCGTGATTGGTCAGCACCCGACAGCGCAACCTGTCCCGAAACTGGACAAAAGTTAAACATGAACAAACCACAGACCGTCTATGTCAGGGATGGGCAAATGGCATAACATAATTAATACAAAAATTAATAAAATACAATTATTATTATTATTATTTTTTTAACTTGTAGTACTGATACCGTCCACTAGACTCCTAGTTACGTCGCGAGCTGCATACATGATTTCGTTCGGCAGCCAAATACCGCAAAAATAATCTGCGACGCGTTTGTGTTTGTTTTTCCCGGGGAAACACTCACAAGAAACACCGGCTGTTGTTATGCCTGCTGTGACGTTAAGTTACCGCTTGTAATTATGCCTTTACAAGCTTAAAGGTTGTATTTATTTCCTGAATTTGGCGAAACAAGTTTAATATTCTAAAAACCAAGACACAGATATGTTATGCTACAGACAAAAGTTGTATTATTCCGCCGACTTATTTTGGCCCTCTTCTCCTCCCACATTCAACATCGCAGAAACTCCGTTCAAACATCAAAACGTTCAGCTCGGTCAGGAATCGCAGGCTATTACTTTTATCATTCATAACTTTCATAATTCCAGAGATACATCCCATAATTCATCACATTTTTAACATTGAAGTCAATGGAGAAAATCTTCAGACTTGAACAATCTTCATGCGACTTCAACTGCTAACTGTTCATTCATACTTTCACTCAGAAACCTCATTCCAACTTTAAAATGTTACACATCTTTCTGACATTATTCGTGTAACACAACCTTTAGTTCTTACTTTTAGAGATATTAAACATTGTTCAGACCTTGTTAAAGAGGTTTTCTTCAGATTTTAACATTAACTAGAGTGCGTGATGTCACAGCTAGAGTGGAGCAAATCTTGAAATTTGCCTTCCTATATTTTTTTTAAACTGCCATAATTCCCAAACCCTACATTCCTGAGACATAATTGTTCATGACAAACGTAGGAAAACATCTCGTAGCTTGAAAAATGACAAATAATTAAGCAAAAATAATTAAACAAAATGTCTCTTGAGGAAATGAAGTGACAAAAACGTTCAACATGTCTCCATTAAAACCCATTGTAATTTCAGGCTGATATTTCCTCACAGCAGCAGCCGCACACCTTTAGTTAAACTGACAAAAAGGCCACATTATTAACCCGAAAAGTACACAAAGATTACTCTTCAGATACTCAACTTCCTTGACATGCTTCACGTTTTGAAATTTCACAGATATCTGTTATGGTTCTTCCACAAAACGTTCACATGTAAGAGGTTTATCTCTCATTCAGAACAATTCAAACCTTTGATCTCTACAGAGCTCGTTAGCTTAACTATAAACACCTGTGTAATGGAACATGATGATGTCATCACTCCGACTGACATGCTCAGAGCAGCAGACTTCAGATAATGGTTAATGGTCGTGCCCTCAACAGCTCTACGTCAATTATGGGGTGTCATCATATGCCGTTCAAGAGAAGAGAGAGAGGGCGATCAAGAGTCAGTTCTAACTGTTCTAAATAAGAACACATCCATAAAGGCAGTGATAAAGCAGAGATAGTAGCAATAATCAGGGTCATCACTTAAATGCACTTTACCAGAATGTTAAAATACATTTTTAAAGATTATTTAATAAAGAAAAGCTACAATGTTTAAATATAAATAGTTACTAAAAATATCAGTTTGATACTTAATAAATATACAAATAAATAAATAACATATGGCATTTTTGGCTGCAGTCTTTGATGGGAGGTAGTGTGTTTGTATGTGTGCATGTTCAAAGTTATAGTGAGTTTTGTGGTTGGACAGGGATGGGAGTGGTGGAGGCCACAGCTCTGGGAAAAAAGCTGTTCTTCAGTCTGTTGGTGCGTGACTTTATTGACCTGAACCGTCTGCCGGACGGCAGCGGTTCGAACAGTGAGTGGCTGGGGTGTGTGATGTCTCTGATGATACTGCTGGCTTTCTTCTGCAGTCGACTCCTGTAGATGTTGTCAAGGTTGGGCAGCTCAGTCCCAACGATGCGCTGAGCAGACTTCACCACCCAGCTTCGCCAGAACGCCGACACCTCCTCATCTCCACCGCTCCCATGTTTTATTTTGTGTTGCCATAAGTTAGTCTCTCTGCGTTTGTGCGCTGGGCGAATGCTAATGCTAATAATGCTAATGCGAGGATAATAAAATGGCGGCTCTACAAAACATTTCAGAGTTTTACGGGGCGTGGTTTGCAATTCGCCCAGCCAATCAGAACTGGGGCACTTTTTCCCCCCAGGTAAGTACCATCTCTCAGCAGGCACTAAAAATGGGGGTAAAAGTTCCCGGCTTGAAGTACTCTTTTTGGTGTGAACGCGGCATAAGGGGTACTAATGGAACTAAACGCGAAAAGTATGGGGAAAAGTACTCCGGTGTGAACGCGGCTATTGAGCTCCTTAGTTTTGGAGGTGTTAAGGACAAGGTTGTGCTCCTTACACCAGTCCGTCAGATGTTCCACCTCGAGCCTGTAGGCTGTCTCATTATTGTCTGTAATAAGACCGACTACTGTGGTGTCGTCTGCAAATTTGACTATGGAGTTAGAGGTGTGGATGGGGGTGCAGTCGTTGGTAAAGAGTGTGAAGAGCATGGGACTAAGTACACAACCTTGTGGGGTTCCTGTGTTTAGTATAAGGGGGGATGATAGGTGCTTACCGACTCTGACTTGCTGTGGTCTGTCAGTCAGGAAGTCCATGACCCACGAGCAAAGTGAAGAGCCAAAGCCAAGAATATTCAGTTTGCTGACCAGTTTGTGGGGCATGACAGTGTTGAATGCAGAGCTGAAATCCACAAATAGCATCCTCACATAACTGCCTGGTAGTTCCAGATGTGTCAGAGAGGTGTGGAGGGCTGAGTTGATGGCATCTTCTGTGGAGCGGTTTGGCCTGTAGGCAAACTGATGCTTGTCAAGGTCAGGTGGGATGATTGTTCTGATATGGGAAAGCACTAGTTTCTCAAAACACTTCATGACTATTGGTGTAAGCGCAACTGGGCGATAGTCATTTAGGCACTTCACAGATGTCTTTTAAGGCACTGGAATGATGGTTGAGGATTTGAGGCATGTTGGAACAGTAGCTTGTTGTAATGAGAGGTTGAATATATCAGTAAACACCTCTGTCAGCTGGTCCACACATGCCTTCAGTACCCGGCCGGGCACTCCGTCTGGGCCTGCAGCTTTGCTAGGTCTGATTTTCCTCAGAGTGGTCCTCATCTGGTGGTGCTGTAGAACCAGCGTTGTCTCCTCAGCAGGTGGGTGGATGAGTGGAGCAGATTCCCCTCCCGGGGTGTCAAAGCGGGCGAAAAACTGGTTTAGGACATCAGGGAGTTCTGCATTATTGCTGGGCAGCAGATTGGTGCTTTCGTAGTCGGTTAGTGCATTGATACCGTTCCACATGCTGCGGGGGTTGTTGTTAGCAAAGTGATCCTCAATACGTTGCTTGTGATCGTGCTTAGCATCCCTGATGCCCCTCTTGAGTTTCCCCCCTGCTTCACTGTAGGATTGTTTGTCCCCAGACCTGAATGCTGCGTCCCGCTCCTTAAGCAATGACTTCGCTAGTAATCTAATGTCTGGGTTAGTGTTCATGACTTGATGTTTATGTCATCTTAATGGTTAATCTCAATGCACACACATTTTCCGTGCTTTCCAATAGTTTAAAATAGTTTTATTACACTGTTAAATAACCTGTTCAATACAAACATGCCACTTGTAAAAATTAAATAACATTTCTGAGAACTGATATTTGTTTATTGAGCTTATTAGAGGAAGTTCCCTGAAAGATTGTAAAATGTCAATGAAGACTTAGTATATTTGTTAATAATTACATACAATACATGGAATTTGTGTGTGTGTTCCAATTGAATCTGCGGCCCCCTGGTGGCCAGTACATAAATTATGTGGCCCCCACCACCATCCAAGTTGCCCATCCCTGGTCTATGTCATGGTGAATACAGTCGCTGTTTTATTTATGTCTGTATGCTGTTGTTGTGAGTTTGGACGGAGCAGCTACAGGTTGGTTTATCCTGATCGATCCGATCTCCATTCAGAAAACACGCATTTTAAAAGGTTTTTCGCCTGCTGTCTTGTCTGCACACTTGTCACAGCATTAATTCATGGTTTTTACTAACCGGTATCAGTATGTTGTTACTTCGGCATCATTTTGAAACGTGTATTACAATTAAATCACGGTAAAATATGTTCATTTTGTTGTAGTTGGTATCTACCAAAGTATTTGCATGGATATAAGCCCCGCCCCCTCTCCAGCGCGTCTTGTATGACAGGAGTAAACACAGCTGACAGCCGCGGTGAAACCTGAAACTCGAGCGATTAGAGCGATGCGAATATTCGGGGCTTGTATTTTGTGAAATGCTGTGGCGTTTTGTGAAATGCTGTGGTGTTTTCTGAAATGCTGTGGTGTTTTCTGAAATGCTGTGGTGTTTCCTGAAATGCTGTTTTGACTTGCACTTCAGGGCCACCGTACACTACTCTCCGGACACACACACACACACACACACACACACACACACACACACACACACACACACACACACACACACACACACACACACACACACACACACACACACACACACACACACACACACACACACAGCTACTGTAACTCTAGGAAACTGGTGACAGATGGACCCAAAGGGTTTTTGGAAACCTTTTATCATGCCAAAGTTCCACTGGGACTCATTCAGAGGCCTTCTAGATGAAAACATGTTGATAATGGCACATATAGCTAGAAGAGGGACGGGAGGCTAATCGGATGACTGGATGAATAGATGGCCTGATGCATGAACGTCTGAGTGGTGAGGGAGGGCACAGGGGGCGCTGCTGAGATCCCAGGAGGTCTGTCGAGAGGTCAAGACCAGATGGCATTAGATACACACACACACACACACTGAGTTTTTATAGCAATATATAAAAAGGTAACACAACTAGGTCAGAACAATGTGTGAGATTTTTCGGGCATTTTAAGCATTTATTACATATCTGTCAGTGAGGAGGTGATAGGATATGAGGGGAGAGAAAGGTGGGCAGTAAAACAAACTCACCCCTTCATGCAGGTTCAATTAGTCAGCTGTATAGTAAAATGTTCTGAAATATCAAAATAGAACCGAAGGTAAAATGAAATATAATTAATAATTCCAACCATCCACTGCATGGCATTGTCATCACAAGCCTTAGGGAAGGATGCCAGAATCCGGATTTGTTAGAAAAGTTCTGTTGAGGTATTTTATTCAGACCCTGCCTAGCAGACGACTCTAAAATGTGTCAGTTTGATGTAGAGGAACATGATGGCCAGGGGAGGGGGGCAAACAAGAAACAACCATGCTGTAATTTATGTTCCATGTTATTAAAAAATAATGATCACTTGCCTTATGAAGCCTTTTTTATCTAGCACAGATATAGATGCACATCAAGATACAATTGATGCTAGGGTACCTATAGCCATCAGCAGTGTGACGGCATAATGCATTTCTGTGCAGCACGTTATTATAGGCAAAGCTCACATATAAATTACTATTATATGTCACATTGCAATATTACATGTAACACTAAGGGTTCTTTCAGTTGAAGTAAATGCCCATTTACTAGGGATAATGAAAAGAAAATTCATTTTTTTCTGTTTCTCAGATTATGTCAGTGTCTGACTGCTTGTTTTATAGTATATAGCGAAGAGGCATTGTTGTGGCCCTTGATATGGCAAACTCTGAATTAGGGATGTTCCGATGGATCGGCCGCCGGTCGTTATCGGCCGATCAGGAGAGCCGATCACATGACGTAAAATACATGACACTTTTCTCTGTGCGCGGCAAAACAAGCTCGCCAAAATGGCTTCACCGGTCTGACAGTTTTTTAACCTGTTACGCACGGCCCGCCCGGTACCGGGCGGAAAAACGCGTCATTTGCAGGAAACAACGTCTAAGGAATCTTAATATTGAATAAAACTATGAATGTTTTATATCCATGTAACGGGAAGAAACTCAGCTAATGATCTTTTTAATTTTTTTTTCAAAAAAACCCCACAATGCTAGCACTCAGCCTCTGAATTATCCACGAGCGAAAACCTTTTTTTTTAACGGCACTTAAACTCACTCATAACTCCCTTATTACTTATCCTAGATGCACAGCCAACCACTCGTTTTTGGTGTCCTGGAGACACTGAATCTAGTGGTGCCCTCCTCAACACTCAGTGATAAACATTTGCGACGCTATAAACGAAAGCGTACATCATAACATGTGGAGCTAAGACGCTAACATGGCTTACCTTGGTCAAAACTGGTCTTCAATGGGATTAAAACGATAAAAAAACGATGCTGCAGTTAATCCATAGGTTCATCCTATGTATCTGTGCCTTCTTTGAAATGATTTCTGATAATCCATAAGCAATAAAACTGCTTTTTAGTTTCTATATTCCAGAAAGAGAAATTCTTACAATTTGTTTTCGATTTCTAGACGCGAAGCCCCCACCTTTTCTCTTTACAATGAGTGTGTATGTGGGCCCCCCCTTCGATTCTATTGGCTCTAACGGTCAGAAAGGTGTGTCAACGATCAAAATCGAGCAAGGGGGGCCAGAGATATGGGAAAAAACCAATTTTCACCCAAATCACCTCAGAGGTGGGGTGGTTTTGGCTAAACCTCTCTAAAAAGGTCAAATGTCACTTGTTTTGCATCAATCTTGATACAGGGTACTTATTATATGTTGTACTTTGGATTCCTAAAGCTTTTAGTCTACTAACCCATCATCCAAGGGTAGTTTTCACTATCTGTAAAGAATAATTTTTGGACGGACACTATAATTTACAGTTTTTTACTATGTAAAATCTGAATTTTCTTTAAAATAAAAAACATTTATATTGATTCTGACACTTCTACATCCAAGTCACAGATGTAACCTTGCTTTGATAAAAGAAATTATTCATATAACCATTTTAGAAGTTAAGTTGTAGTCATTTGTTTTGGGCATGTCATTTTCGAGCCTGAAACATGAAAAACAGGCTTGGTGCTTAACAGGTTAAGGTGTCCGAAAAAGACAGTAAAATAGCGGTATGCAACGCGTGTGAAGCAGAAATCCTGCAGCTCCACCCGCTGTGACGGACCGGTGAGCGGAGCAGAACACACATTAAGAGTTAGACCTAACACACTTAGCTATTTGATCTACCTCTGGAACAAGCTAAACTAGTTATACATATATTTATTCTTCACTGTCAGGTCGCTCATTACTGGATCAGTGAGCTGCAGGAGATACTGACGGGCTGTCAGGAGAGGGAGAGAGGGGGAGAGAGGAAAAGAGAGCGCTTCCGCTCATTTCTCCCGTGTTATTATCCAAAGTTAATGTAAACTTGAATAATGTACTTCATTTGAATGTAATAATTATGTTGGTTGTTGTTTGTGGAAGCGCATCATGTATTGAAAAATTAATCTGAACTTTTCACACCGCTACAATTATAAACTGAAGCAATATAAAAATGAGCCCCATTAACTGAGTTTTAAACATCACTTTAAATGGAAGATCCCCATAGCCCCCACCCACCCTATGATCGGATCGGCGATCGGTATCGTCCGATACTGATTCCGGTGATCGGCGATCGCCCCCAAAAACCCTGATCGGAGCACCCCTACTCTGAATATAATATGATGGCAAGTCAATATTCCGAAACCCCAATAGTCTGAGAGCCAGTTATCACGAAAACCAACTCCCATTAATCAACAAATACACAAATACTCCCCCTGCCGAAGCACAGAGCCCTAACCATTCCAATCTGCCACTGATTGGCTAGTACACCTTGCCTGGGTTTGTCTGATGGGGATGGTTATGTTTATAATAAGAATATAGTTGTGGGCCAATCAGAGGCAGAGTAGGGTGGGTTATTCCTACAGTGTCATTAAGTAATGACACTTAAGTTAAGTAATATATGTGTCCAGGTGGTAGCAATATAATTTTCTCATTCCTCTAACTTAATAACATTTGATTCTGGCTGTAGGTCTTACCTGGAAGGAAACATCTCTGCATGAAATCTTGTTGTCAATTGAGTACAATAAAAGTTATTTAAGGGCAGTTCAATTAAATATTTTCCTAAACTCCTAAATGATCTGAGAAATGTGGGATAACTGGAAATATCTCACATATCTTCTGGGAAATCCAGTACTGTAGGGATTTTAGCCAGATGTAAAAAAAGCAATTGAAATAAAAATGAAAGCAAGTTATGTTGTTTAATATGAAAGAGCCACATTAAAGGTGAGGGCCACCATAGATGTAAGGACAGAGTACATGATAGATACTGCTGGTCCTGTGAAGAGGGTCTCCTGTTGGCTGTACTTCACTGTCTAAATGCGGGGGGGGGGGACAACAACAACAGGTGAACATGGAAGATGGAAAAAAAGAAAGAATGAAAAGCCCTCCGTGAAGGTGTCACATGATATGTTACTAACATTAGATTACATTAGATATACTTCATTATAACATCTAAATTAAATCAAATACATAGTCTATTTGTCTAATCGTACCTGTGGGAATAGACAACAAGTCTGCTCCTCTGCTCCACACTGACTCTGAATATATATAATCAGTGTTCACACGCTGCTACAAGCACATGGTCACACACACACACACACACACACACACACACACACACACACACACAC
>CALSBW010021989.1:0-10813 GCA_943590975.1 Lindbergichthys nudifrons | reverse complement strand
AAATCAATAGGCACGCCATGACTCTAAATAATAATGATCACGCCACCGAACACACATTCAAACTAAAGGAACCAGCCTGTTTGGAAAATGTAAGAAGTAGAAAGTACAGGTATTTGTGTTCAAAATGTAAGAAGTAGAAAGTACAGGTATTTGTGTAAGAAGTAAAAAGTACAGTAACAAAGTATTTGTACTCCACTACTTCCCACCTCTGCAAGCTAACAGGAAGTTGCAGCGTACATACCAACAACATAGAGGTAGGTGTTGAGCAGGATGGAGCCGTGTTCGTTTGACGCCACACACTGATACACAGCGGTGTCTGCAAACACCACGTCCCTCAGGATCATCACACCCCCCGACACACTGCGACGAGGGTCATCATCCACATCTACACAGGGGGGGTGGGGGGGGGGGGAGGTGAAGAGGTTAGAAACAGGACTGAACAATGTGACCTTATGTGAGTTTGTCAAACAGAAACTCTCTACAGGCTGAACACAAAGACGTGTTTGGATAAGGAGGTCCAACAGGAGGAGCAGCAGCTGTTCAGACCCTGAACTCTCACTGAGGCAGCTGCTGGTCCTCACTTCTGCTCCTAGAGTTCATGACCATAGTCTTTATTTCTACTCTATCTACATGTTTTAATCTTGTTTCTTCTTTTCCTTTCATCTCACTTCATTTGTTCTTTCCTCTTTGTCTCCAGCTTCCTTCTTTTCCTACTTATTCCGGTTCCTTCGTCCTTTTATTTCCTCTCTCCCCTCCTTCCTTCCTTTCACTCTGTCTTAGTTTTTCATTTCCTTATTTCCTCCTTTGATTTCCTTCCTATATTTCTTTACATTTGTTCATTCCTCTTTCTTCATTTACTTCCTCCTGCAATGTATTGTCTTTCTTCCTTCCACTTTCTCCCCTCCTTGTCACCTTCCTTCATTCATTCTACCTCACTTCCTTGGTTCTTTCCTCCTTCTCCCCTCTTCCCTAGTCCTATCCCTCTCATATTAAGTTGTGTCTCTTTCGTCCCTTTCTTCTTCAAATCTCCTAACTCCTTCTCCTTCTCCTTCTTTCATCCTTCCTTCCACAGCTTCCTGCTTTTACATTGACTGCTTAATCATTTTTACTTTCTTAACTTCTTATTCTACCTTCCTGCGTGTCTATCTCCCCTGTTGCCTTCTATTTTGCTACCTCCATAATCTTTCTTCTACTTGTCCCTTAATCCTATTCTTTCTTTCTGTTTGACTCCCTCTCTCTCCCCCCCTCTCTCTCCTCCCTCTCTCCTCCCTCTCTCTCCTCCATCTCTCTCCTCCATCTCTCCTCCCTCTCTCTCCTCCTTCTCTCCTCCCTCTCTCCTCCCTCCCTCTCCCCCCCCCCCCCCCCCCCCCCTCTCTCTGTGGGAGTCAGTTGAGGACCTGGAGTCCATCTCCTCACCATCCTGTTTAATTCATCTGATGTTAAAAGGCTCTCTGTTATAGTGGACCAATAAGTTGGACTGCCTGGAGCCGGGAAATGATCGCTGCTCTTACCTGAAATCTATCTCTGGTCCTTTAAGCGTTATGTAATATAATACTGCAGTCATATTTAAAGTGATCCAAAAGAAAAGTTCGTTCAAAAAGTGCTGATCATTCAAAAAGGACATTTAAAATATCTACTAAATTAGTTGTAAGCGCCAAAAAGGGCCGAGCACTTCAGACATCATCATTTGCTGATGCAGGTACTATAGGATCTGGAAAAAGTGTAGAAAAATGTAATATTTATTAACCCTTACCCTGACTTTAAAGAAGAACATAGCTGCAACAAGACAGCGAGGCTAACAGTATCTTTAGAATTCAGTATAGTATTGTATAGGAGGTTTTATAGCAGGCTAAAAAGTATTTTAAAACAAATATTTTCAGAAAGGAAAATGCTATAAAAGGTTGTTTCATAAATCTGTTTGATTGAATTTGGCCTCATTCACGGATAAAGAAGGTGTAATGAAGGGTTGTATGACTTTAAAATAGTTCAGTTATGTACTATATAGTTCAGTTTTTATAATGAAGACTTCTTTGCTCAGAAGGGGAGTAAATAACAACACAAAATTATTGGCGTTGGCCAAATGTTTGCTTTAAACAATGGTATCATCCCAGAATGTAATATAATTATTAGTGCATCCACATCATATCATCATCAAGCATTGAAATGATAAATGGAGGTCTGACTTCCTGTTTGTCGACACACTTAACTACAAATAGAGTCCAACAACATCCAGGATCCATTAAAGGTCCCCTATTATACTGTTGTTCATCAATATATTATAGTTCTCAGATAAATACAAAACATGTCTCTGAAGTGTTTGGCTCCAAACACCAAACAGATCATTGCAGCATTACCCATAATCCCCTCTGTTTCAGCCCTGTTTCAAAAGTGCTGATTCTCTGTCTGTTACTTTAGATGAAAATAAGGAGCCCCTCCCCACGCCCCTCTGAGAGATATTTGGTTACAAAGAACACAATGGTGCTCTAGGAGGAGATTCAGGTGATAAGGTGGGGGGGGGGGTTACCTTGGTTGCTGATTGGCTAATGGTTACACAAGCCAAAACATCGTTATGACATCATAAAGTGGCCAAAATCTGATCAGCTCATTTTCAGACAGGTTTTTATATAAATGGATCAGGACAAAAAGAGAGAGAATCTTTTTTGCTGAAACTTTCAGAGTCTCTTTACACAGAGGGGACACATGTTGATGTAGAAGAGACATGAAGAAGAGGGGACACATGTTGATGTAGAAGAGACATGAAGAAGAGGGGTCACATGTTGATGTAGAAGAGACATGAAGAAGAGGGGTCACATGTTGATGTAGAAGAGACATGAAGAAGTGGATGTTGCATAATAGGTGACCTTTAACGTACCTGAGAGCAGCTCTCCGTTGATGCTCCAGCTGATCTTTGGGGTCGGGATGCCTTCAGCCTGACAGTCCAGACGCACCGTTTCCCCCGGAGCGTAGCGCAGACTCTGAGGCTCCTTCACCCAGTACGGAGGGGCTGCAAACACAACACACACACACCTGTAATACACTGCTGCTACTACACACACCACTGTAACACACTGTGGATACTACACACACCTGTAACACACTGCTGCTTCTACACACACCTGTAATACACTGCGGCTACTACACACACACCACTGTAACACACTGTGGATACTACACACACCTGTAACACACTGCGGCTACTACACACACCTGTAACACACTGCGGATACTACACACACCTGTAACACACTGCTGCTTCTACACACACCACTGTAACACACTGCTGCTTCTACACACACCACTGTAACACACTGCTGCTTCTACACACATGTTGGTCTAACAGTTCAGTTATGATATAAGATACAAGATGAATTCAAGATAAATAGAATAAGTAGGTTGACCTGAAGGGAGCTTTCTAAACTTGCTAATTTTACGCATGGAGTTTAAAAGAAAAGGGTTAGGAGTTGCATTATGGGAAATGTAGGTTTCAGTGTTTGTAGGACATCAAGATAATGTGTGCCTAAACTTATAATTGCAGTGACTCTATACAATTGTATGTAGGTACTTCACATGTCAAATTCACTTCTTATATATGTTCACTAACTTCATAATGCTGCTACTTATTTCTTCGCTACCATAAATGTGCACTGATTTTATTGTATTAAGTGCCTGGTCTTTATTTAATACGCGAGTCTACTTATTTGAACTTTGCCCTATATCTGGACTGTCCCCTTGCTTTAACAATGTACATTTCCCCGCTGCAGGACGAACTAAGTATTATGGATCTCTGATTTGATGTGCTGCACTGCAAAAAGTCCTGATCTTCCTAAGACTTACCATCCTATATCAAGCCATGAATTCTAACTGAACTTGTTTTGAGAATAATCTGCTAATGAAGAGCTGCTTGTATAAGATGATCAAGTTTTAATACATCTCATTCTCATCTCTCAAACTTCTGCTTAAGTCTAATTATCCCTCATTAGTCGCAGATCATCATACCTGTTTCAAGTCTGTGTCAACTCAAATCACGTATTGTTTTTCTTGTTTTAAGATGGATGTTTTGTTGCAGTGTGTGTGTGTGTGTTCCTACCTTCCACAGTGAGGGTGAAGGAGTGTGAGACGGAGCCATGGTTGTTGGAGGCGATGCACTCGTACTCCCCGTCATCATTCTGCTCGATGCTGTCGAAGCGAAACCAGCGACCGTGTGAATCTGAATCCACCCTGCCGCTGGTTTCCTCCAGGCTGCCATCCTTCTTCTTCCACCCTACCTTCGGAGTTGGTCTGTAGACACACACACAAAAAAACACACACACGCACACACACACAGACACACACACACACACACACACACACACACACACACACACACACACAGGATTAAACGACAAGCAGAGAAAGACACACAAAGTGAAAAAGTTGTGGATGGAGATGGATGGATCGATCGAGAGAGATATTGAGGAAATTAGAGTTGAATGAACACAGATGATCCTGTTAATGATGTAATATCCGATTTCATCGTTAAGGCAAGATGATAATGACCCTCCATTTACCGCCATGGAGACGGAAGTCCCAGGGGAAGCATGATAATTAGAGCAAACACAAAACAGCAATGAAACAGAGGAGAGATGGAATTATTTAATAAAGAGGATTAGTGTCAAACCTGTGTGTGTAAGCAGTGTGTGTGTGTTTGGTAAGCAGTGTGTGTGTGTGTGTGTTTGGTAAGCAGTGTGTGTGTGTGTTTGGTAAGCAGTGTGTGTGTGTGTTTGGTAAGCAGTGTGTGTGTGTGTGTGTTTGGTAAGCAGTGTGTGTGTGTGTTTGGTAAGCAGTGTGTGTGTGTGTTTGGTAAGCAGTGTGTGTGTGCGCCCATTAAGGACTGAGGGAAAACAGGATTGGATTGCTACCTGCTGTCATACTTAAATATTCAAGATTTAACTGTGAATTAATTGCTTTAATCAAGCTCAGTAATGAACATTTAATCTGATGATTTGAACAGTTGTCTTCAATTATAACAAAACGTTAAATGTGTGCATAGATTACACAGGTGAAGGATGCGTGACAATTTTTTTTAACCAAATACCTCAATATTGATAATAGGACGATATTGTAGGGTTGACTACTGGTGCTCTGATACCAATTGAACACTAAAAGATAAATGATCATCATTAATTACACGTGTCATTTTAGAATATGATAATATCTAACACAACATCTAGTCTCAGATCACAATATCAACATACTATTGATTGACTAATTGCCCAGCCCTAGTGTTATCCTTCTTCTGTTAACATACTGTCCGCATTATATTCAAGTATCTTCATATAAATGCCTGTATGAGAGTTTACATATTGGAAGGGAGTAGAGGCTCTTATTGTGAAATAACCAGGAAGTGTTCTTATTGATTCAAGAGTGAACTACTGCCAGTCAATAAAAAAACACCTGTACTGGAGCATGTAGTTTTCACTTTAAATGATAGTTGTTCTACTTCTAATGTATATCACACCATTTCGAACTGTAGCATACTCATGCACATACATACATGTAAAAAACCTATTTAAATCAATCACTTTCTGACCAGTAGATGCATCAAAATCTGCATTAAAGAATTACATTTTTATGTCGTTAAAGGAACGATGTCTTTAGTTATTTAAATAACTGCGGCCGTCTGATGGCAGAAGGACACACGTTGATAAATCCGCAGCCTGTGATTTGATTTGAGAAGCCATGCAAATGACTGCAGGCTGATACTGTAGAAACATACACACCTATACACACATTAGAGTGGTCTGTTTACATTGGATCAACAGATTGTTTTTCAAATGCTGTGGTGTAATCAAATATAAAACGATGTGAACGTTCATGACTTGATGTATAGTGGAATTAAAACTACATTTGAATAGTTGTACACACACAATAACAGCTGCACACACATGTTGATATTGTCAGCACGCACGCACGCACGCACGCACGCACGCACGCACGCACGCACGCACGCACGCACACACACACACACACACACACACACACACACACACACACACACACACACACACACACACACACACACACACACACACACACACACACCCACACACACACACACACACACACACACACACACACACACACACACACACACACACACACACACACACACACACACACACACTGAGATCCTTACAGGCCTTTGGGGAGACATTCGAGCACGACGCCGTCGCCCCTGAGGGCCTGCACGGAGCTGTGGGAGCCCGCGGGATGGAAGAAGTCGGGCTTCTTGCCATGAACAAGATCATTACCTGGAGGGAGAGACGGAAAGAAAAGCACATGTAAATATTTCACATCACACTGTAATGTTTTCATCGTAAAAGTGTAGATGAGTTTTTTTTTGCTTTGCCTGATTTTTTAGCCTACCCTCATTCAAATAAATACAGTGGACAATATAATAGAAACACCTGTCACTACAATTTATAGAGAAGCAATACTTAATAACTGGCGTATGTCTAAAATCAGTTAAAGGTGTATTATGCAACATTTCCAAATTAAAAGGAATACAAAAAAGGAACTATGTTATATATTATGTTGAGTTGTGGTCTCACATCGCAAATGTTTTCAATAATTTAAAATCTGTAATAGTTAATTTGCCTAAGGACAACTTTTCCCCTTTGTGCATGTCATACATTTTTTTTCTAGTTTAAAGCCACATTTCTACTCACTCTGCAGGACAGTGAGGTGGACAGCAGGGAGAGGGAGGACCGTCCTGGCTGCGGTGTACTGAGCGTTGCAGATGTAGTCGCTTCTGCTGTCTGTCTTAATAAGATTAGAAAAGTACAGGTTCCCGTCCAGGCCGACCATCACTCTGTCGTTCAGCTTGATGTGCACCATCCCTGAGGGAAACACGACACACAGGTACAATGACAAGGTGATGTCAGAGGGGAAAATAAACTATAAAGGTTGTTACAAAAAACAGGAAGGCTCTTTAGTGGACTGCAGTATTGACTTTTTATGTGAGTTGAACAAAATGGAAAAGCTAAAATGCACTTATTCAACAGGCAGGCAGTGAGAGGGGGAATCAAGGACAAGAAAAAGGAACCATTTAGAAAAATAGAGCCCAGACATCAGCTGATATTACTGCATTCATTAGTTTGAGTGGAAATGATCTGCAATGCAGCGCAAATCCCTCCTCAGGGGACTCAGCTGGAAGGAGAGATGCAACAAAACATCCGACAAAGCTGCTCAGGTTGTGGAGACTTACAGAGAGGCAGACATAACGTGTCTCTCTGTCTCATGAGCTGGACAGAAGACATGAAGGCAGAAGATGAAAGACAGACTCACTCCTGTCCATCCAGTGGATGTGCGGGGGGGTGGAGCTGTTTGGAGGGTTGCAGGCCAGGATCATGCTGTCTCCCTCGTTTGCTTTCTTATCGACTCTTTGCTGTTTTAGAAGAACCGGTTGAGCTGAAACACAAAGGAGAAGATTATTAGTGAAGAACCATGAATCACCAACAGCAGAAATGTATCATGCTTTTTGTGGTTGTCCCTTTCCTGTAGTGTGTGATATAGGTTTCTGTGCATGTCAATGGTCTGCAAAGGCTAACATCCCTGTGTTCCCTCCAGAGGAAGTTTCTCCCCCATACACTCCCACCCCCCCCCCCTGAATAAAATGCTTCCATTTGTTTATTTGACATGACATCACTATTTAACACCTGCGCTTGTATTGTCTAGCGCTCCAACACATTGTACGTGATAGGCTGAGGTACGGGACATCTCTGAGCGGTTGACCAATCACATCAGAGCAGATACCATTTTTTTTTTTTGTACATTAAAGCATGTAAACATGTCCTAGAAGAGGCATAAAATACAAACATGAAACCCGAAAATGGTTATCATAGGCCCCCTTTAAAGGTAGGGTAGGTAAGTTCGAGAAACCGGCTTGAGATCGCTAGAATTAGAAATTACACAACCGGAGAAAATCTGCCACTTCCTTACAGAGCCCCTCCTCCAACACACACGAACGCGCACATGACCAATGAGGGCACGAGATAAGTTTGTGCACAGATGGAAGGCTGACAGGCAGGTAGGCCATCCAGTTACTTTAGCCGGGCCGGCTAAAAAATGTCATCTGTGGAAGCTGTAGTACTGTAAAAAGCACGACCAATCATTTTAGCCGGCCCCGCTAAAATAACTGGATGGCCTACCTGCCTGTCAGCCTTCCATCTGTGCACAAACTTATCTCGTGCCCTCATTGGTCATGTGCGCGTTCGTGTGTGTTGGAGGAGGGGCTCTGTAAGGAAGTGGCAGATTTTCTCCGGTTGTGTATTTTCAAATTCTAGCGCACTCGAGCTGGTTGCTCCAAAATTACCTACCCCACCTTTAAGGAATAGGGGGGCGAGCTGGGGGAATTATTTTAATTGAGTTTGTTTGTAAAGAATGTATATTGTTTTTCCTTGTAAGTAAAACATGTTAATTCTGCTGTTGTTCAATGTGTTATAAACTCAAGTTGTATATATAGATGCATGTTGTAATTATTTGTAAAATGATTTGGCAATACTGTATGTCATTATGATCATGCCAATAAAGCTATTTGATTTTGATCTAGTCTTGTCTGGTAACATGATACCTGCTGAGTCAGTAAGGTAATGAGGCCACAACACAGTGCTTCCTAGTTTCTCTTTGTTGCACTTACAGCTTTGTCCTGTTGCAGTTTGTGCAGTAAATGATGCAGTGAGCTGCTGCACTGAACCTGCAGGGAGTCAGAGCTCCTTTCTTGCTTCACAGTTTTTTTATTTCCGCAGAGGTTGCTATCTTTGAGCTTACACTACAGTTTTTTTTATCCTCTTTCTCTGCTCGAGAAGTAAAACTGTATACAGCTTTCATTTCTTCACAGTTGATGTAACACTGGATCAAAGAGAATGGTAGACATATTGATTGCAAGAGGGGGGGGGGCGTGACTGTTAGAAAAATGCCAGGATCCTTCATATTTATAAAGTCGGCTTCAGCCTAGTTTTGTCAGTGACGCAGTAAAGGCTACGCTGCCTATAGACATGGTTCTAGTCTGCTATTAAAGAAAGAAAGAGAAGAACAGGAGCTTGTAAACCAGGAGGTCAAACATGTTGCCTTGAACATCTAACCACCAAGAGAGATCTTTTGGATTTAAAAAAAAAATACAACAGTTTACATTTTTCCTTTGTCAGGTAGTATTTTATTAGTATTTAAAAAATAAAAAATGGTTGTCTTGTAAATTGCACTGTTGAGGAAACTGTGACCTAAGTTTTTTATACATTAAATAATTACACCGTAGTTTTGTATAGGTTATGACAATAAACCTTTGAATCCTGAATCTAGTATTTGCCATGCTATCTCAAGGAGAAAGCATTTGAATAGCCGCTTCCCAGGAACTAGGAGGCTGTGGGTCAGTGGATAGTGTGATGAACTTCGAACCAGGGGATAGTAAGTTCGAGTCCCACTGCAGTCAGCATGTCGTTGTGTCCCTGAGACACTTCACCCCACTTTGCTCCTGTGGGGATTGCCCACAGTATTGAGTATGTAAGTCGCTTTGGATAAAAGGGTCTAACAAGTAACATGTAATGTAATGTAACTATTTAGTAAATCGCGTTCACGCCGGAATACGTCCCTGAGGGAGGATTACGCAAATGAAGCCGCTGATGTCACTTCTTCTTCTTCTTCTGCTTTGGGTTTACTGGCAGGCCGCAAACAACTTCACGGCGTATACTGCCACCCGAAGTCCCGGGTAAATCGCCAGAAGCACCGACACCTCCTCATCACTCCACCGATCCCACGTTTTATTTTGTGTTGCCATAAGTTAGTCTCTCTCCGTTGGTGCGCTGGGCTAATGCTAATAATGCTAATAATGCTAATAATGCTAATGCGAGGAAATAGAATGGCAGCTTCACAAAAACTTTTCAGAGTTTTACGGGGCGTGGTTTGCAATTCGCCCAGCCAATCAGAAATTGGAACCTTTTTCTCCCCAGGAAAGTCCCTGCTCTCTAGCGGGGACTAAAAAGGGGGGAAAAGGTTCCTGAAAAAAATGATATTTTTGGTGTGAACGCAACATCCCAGGAACTATCGGAACTATTACTGGGACAAGTACGGGAAAAGTACTCCGGTGTGAAAACGCCTTGGGATTTTCTGGGCTGACAGCAGAACCAGCTGATAAGTGAGTACTACTTCAGAACTTGATGTTTCCATCATCTTTTTGTTGCATCATCTCAACAAAGACAAAAACCTCCTCAAGAAAGGTCAGTTCATTTTTCTGTTTCTATACAAATGTTCTAATATATGTATTTTTCTACAATAACACGCACTTCGTATTATCCATGATCAACACAAAATCATAAAAAGTAATAACTGTACACTCCGATATGATAAACACCTGCACTTTGTTGCATTCATTAAACATGTACCTGCTCACCATGCGTCACAGCGTTATTCAATATGTTAATGAGCATACGTGAATAGAAACACAACTGGAGCTTCTACCGTTCAACAAATTGCTCTTAAAGAAACAACTGTCTGTTAAATGTGTGACGTAGACTTCTCCATCCTCTTTAGCTACAACCATTATTTAAACAATATACTGTATATCATAGTGATTGATCTCCATAAAGACGACCCTGAACTATGACATCCTAAGCAAAAAAACAAACATGCACCCCCCGCTCCGAGTGACGTTGCAGCTCTGTTTCCAGGAAATGGTCGCTATGGTAACAAGAGATGAGAGAGCAGAACAGGTGGCCCCAGTCAACCCCACTGAGTCACTGTAGTGTGTGTGTGTGTGTGTGTGTGTGTGTGTGTGTGTGTG
>CALSBW010021980.1:2206-13095 GCA_943590975.1 Lindbergichthys nudifrons | reverse complement strand
CATGACTCCACCACGACTCCTTAACACGGCAGTGCGTGGTGGAGTCACGCACTCTGCTACATTAACGTGTCTCCACCACGCAAACAACCCCAATGTAAAGTGAATGAGGCTCCTTTGTCGTGGTGCACACACGCATTTCTACAACGTCCAGCAGTGAGCTTTTATTCTATAAAACGTTTTTAAAATCTACTTTATAGCTTGTAGTAACTCACGGGAGGCTTCTTTTATTTTATTTGTATTCATAATCATTTTTATTTTTCGTCAGAATGTATTATGGTGCATTAGTTACGAATTTTTGTTCTCAAAAAACAGTGCAGTGTGTGTAATACAACTGTGATTTTTATTAAATGAGTTCGTTTTTAAGGAAGGCCAGAGCTTCAGCTGTGTCAAATAGATTGTTCCCTTTAGTTAACGTTATTTAAAAGATAATTATATTCCTATTTGATCATTTCCCCTTTATTGTATTACGGACCCAAAGAGCTGAGCGTCCATTCCCATTGGATAACGGAGGATTTTACACCCGGAAGTAAGTATTCTCCTTACTGTCGATTGATTGTATTTACAGTGATATCTGCACTACTCATCAACTCAAAAACACCAGATTATCCTTATTAATTACACAACATTGATTGGTTTAAAGTTTGTGCAATGCTTTTGTATTTTCCCCTTTCGATTCGGAGAAACAAATATTTTTTCGGAGTGTTTGGATGGCAGAACACACTACACTACCCAGAATCCTCAGCTATGGGACTACACCATGTGCTTAGAACTGTCCTACGCCCCCCCCCCTTAGGTCACAGGCTCCTCCAACAGTGCAACACAATAAAACAGATACACAGAAAAAATAGTGCAAGTAAATACAAAAAGAAAAATAGTAAAATAGTAAAAAGTGAAATAGTGCAATAAGAGTCTATATACAAGTGATTGGAATATGATATATTAGATAAATAATTTCTAAGTAGCAGCCAGATGAATGTTATGGATGTTGTTTCAAAGTTCAGGTGTTTAATAGTCTTATGACCTGTGGGATGAAGCTGTCCCTGAGTCTGGTGGTTTTAGTCCGGATGCTGCGGTACCGCCTGCCAGACGGCAGCAGACAGAACAGTTTGTGGCTGGGGTGATGGGGGTCTTTTATAATCCTGAGGGCTTTCTTTAAGGTTAACCTGGTATTTTTACTCCACTACATTTATTTTAGTTACTTTACAGATTTGGATTAATGATGTGAAATATAAACAACCCTTAAATCAGACTGAGTAAAATTCAGTGAAGGAGATTGTCAAGTGCCAACAATCAGGCGAGATATTTGGTAGTGGGTGCTTGAGAAGACTAAATATTTATCTGCAGATCCCTATAAAGTATATTCATTATTCGTTATTCTCTACTAATAGTTAATTAAAAACTGTATAAAATGGCTATTTTGCACATCCCTTTCAAGATTTCAAGATTTTCTAAGGTTTATTGACATATCATATACACAACTACGGTGTAGTTATGCAATGAATGAAAAACTTGGGTCACAAGTTCCTCAACAGTGCATCTATCGATATCTGTGTACCTCCACCATTAAACATATTCTGCACATTTTTTATACTATCTACATACATCTTATAAGAGTATAATTAATATGTATAATATCAGTTAAAATAAGTGCTTCAACATAGTTAACATTGCAGGAAAGTTGATTGTCAAGTTCCAAAACAAACCATGCAATATATTAGACGTTAAGTACTTTGTCAGACTTAATATCTGTAGATACCCCCAAACCGATTTCCTGACCGTTAGAGCCAATAGAATCGAAGGGGGAGGCCCCCACACACACACGTTGTGAAGAGAAGAGGTGGGGGCTTCGCGCATGTAATTTTGCATCAGAGTGGACCGATCTCTCGCTCTGACATTTGGAAACAAAAAAGCAGTTTTATTGCTTATGGATTATCAGAAATCATTTCAAAGAGGACACAGACACATTGGATTAACCTATGGATTAACTGCAGCATCGTTTTTTTATCGTTTTAATGCCATTGAAGACCAGTTTTGACCAAGGTAAGCCATGTTAGCGTTTGTAGCTACCTAGCTCCACATGTTATGATGTACGCTTTCGTTTATAGCGTCGCAAATGTTTATCACTGAGTGTTGAGGTTTTTTACACAGATTCTGTGTCTCCAGGAGATGCTAATCGATGGGTTGGCTGTGCATCTAGGATAAGTAATAAGGGAGTTATGAGTGAGTTTAGGTGCAGTTTTAGGTTACATTTTTTCGCTCGTGGCTAATTCAGAGGCTGAGTGTTAGCATTGTGGGTTTTTTTTGAAAAAAAAAATTAAAAAGATCAGTTAGCTGAGTTTCTTCCCGTTACATGGATATAAAACATTCATAGTTTATTAAATATTAAGATTCCTTAGACGTTGTTTCCTGCAAATGACGCGTTTATCCGCCCGGTACCGGGGGGGCGGTGCGTAACAGGTTAAGTTAATAGTTAGTGTAAACTTTCGTTTTTTTCAGAATAAAACTGCTTTAAATTAAAACTCTGAATTTAATTTAAATGACGCCATATCAACATTGATTTTAATTTCTTACAGTAGCCTTCTTGTTTAGCTCGGTAGCATACACGCTAGGAACGCCAACTATAATGTAATTAAGTTTTGCGACTGACCGTACGGTAAATCATCCGGAGTATATTGTCTATCCCTGCTGAAAAAACCAGCTAAGACCAACAAGGCTGGTCAGGCTGGTCAGGCTGGTAAACCAGCCTGACCAACCAGTCAATATTAGGCTGGATTAGTTGGCTGGTTGAGAGGGGTTTTGGACACTTTAGCTGGTCAGGATAGCTGGTTTGGTCACAGTGGTCTAGCTGGTCACCATTAGCTGGTCGGGATAGCTGGTTTAGCTGGTAAAAGCTGGTGGTCACAGTGGTCTAGCTGGTCAGGATAGCTGGTTTGGTCACAGTGGTCTAGCTGGTCACCATTAGCTGGTCGGGATAGCTGGTTTAGCTGGTAAAAGCTGGTGGTCACAGTGGTCTAGTAGCTGGTCACCATTAGCTGGTCAAGATAGCTGGTAAAAGCTGGTGGTCACAGTGTTCTAGCTGGTCACCATTAGCTGGTCAGACTTGTATGATCTTGAGTAGAACTTTAGCTGGGATTACTTGATGGTTAAGCTGCTCATATATGATGATGAAACACTCTCACCCAATTGCAGTAGCTCAATCTATCATTTCAGATCAGAGCACCTACCTTACCAGAAAGGTACCAGAATGTATAGAATGTATTGTCTGTAAATAAATACTCATACATCAAATGATTAGAAGCAGGAACATAATTTATAACACACAATGAACATTAACACAAATTTGAAAACATTTTCAAAACACCCATTACTTCATATTTTTAAGCAGTTTCCTTCAACTGTTTCTTTCCGCTTTTCACAAGGTCCTGTATTTTTTGTGAAATGTAGTAACCGGCCAACTTTTCCCTCTCGGTCTTCTCCATGTTTTGTGAATTCAGCCATCCTCTGAAGCACTCTTGAAAAGAGAAAGGAAAAACAGATTAACTTTTAGCTTTGTGTTATGATTACTTAAAGGGGACCTATCATGCAAAATGCACTTTTGTACGTCTTTTATACATGAATATGTGTCCCCGGTGTTCCAGGGAACTCACCAAGTGTCAGAAAACACAACCCTCTCTATTTTCCTCCATACCCAAATCTCAAAAAAAGGGGCTGCAACGTATCTGATAAAAACTGATCCAGATTTGAACACTGTCCTGACGTCAGGAAAGTGGCGCTACGGCTATTGGGCCAACTCTCCACCTATCAGGGGAATGTGGGGTTGGGCCACGGCAGGCCATTGCCGCTCGAAAGCGCTGGAGACGCTGTAGTACATATGCCAGGCCTGTAAGTGGCGCTGTAGTCTGCCACAAAAGCAGCGAAGAAGACTTGGTTACCATGGTTACCCTTCTGTTTATTCTCCGCTGTGGATTTCTTTCTCCCTCTCCGAGGCAAGCGTTTGCTCCCGCTGCTTTAATTCAATGCAATCCCTCCCCGTCGAGGCAAGCACTGTAATTCTCTCCGATTAGTCCACCAGCAGATGACAAACACCCACCTCTCCGCCTCTTCCAAGGAACGAGGGGACCGTGCGGCAGAGTTTCAGTTTCAGTTTCTTTCGCCGGTCAAGATGTCCATTAAAGTTTAAATCTTCCGGACAAAATTAGAAAAGTGCCGGTCAAAGGTCTTCTTTGTTATTTATTGAGCTTTAAAACAAATGAATAACGACTCTATATAATAAAACACGGAGGACGGAGATCTCTTTTTCTCCCCCTCTTCTGACAGCCCAGCAGCTGATCAGAGCACGTCTCCCCTCTCCTGCAGGGGGGCGTGGTCAGCAGAATCAGACCCGTAGACAGCAAACAGCACATAGAGCGAAATGAGGCATGGCTAAAATGCATGATCTGTTTGGTATTTCGAAAACAGAAACGTATAAATATACCTTATATAGGTATGGCCCTACAATATATCATTTAAATATAGCATGATAAGTTTCCTTTAAATATGTGCACTGTGAGATGAAAAAGAAAAATGTATCAAATTTAGTTTTGAACATTCACTGTGATTGGGTCTATTATCCACGCAATACACCATATTACATTTTTTTCTTAATTTACATTATTTAATTTCCTATTCTGTTCTTGTAAATATCATATTCTATTATATTAAATGTATTTTTTTTTTTTGTATTTTATTGTATATGTTGCATTGTTGGAGGAGCTCAGGTCAGAAGAATTGCATTGACATTTCTACACTGTAGCTGCTGAGCATATGAGAATAAAACCTTTGAATCTTGAATCCAACACCTTTTTCAGTGGAAAATCCTGAATTGTAGGATAGTTTGGCCATAATAATGCTTTATGATTACATTTCTAGTGAGAAGTGTATATTTTACTTTCAGAATTTACCTCCAGTGGATGTGTAGGATCTACACAGGGTAGATGCAGGAATCCTGAAGTCAGATGTAAGACCTTTTAAGACCTTTTTTAAGACCCTTTCCATACATTTTAAGACCTCATCGCCACTTGGAGTTTTAATCGGTTACCTTGGCGACACACTTTACCTCACATTTACTATATACAGTATTGATTGTCCTTCCTCCTTATCTTCCAACCATTTGGACGCAAACTTGCATTTCCCCATAACGATGTTGTTTAACAACCGGCGTAAACGGACCTTCGCGCGCTATCAAGCAGTGAGCGTGATGTCCTGTTCAGATGACGTCAAACCCAACGGGATGCCATCAATAAACTACACAGAATCACACTGCACACCTACGCAATGATTACATTCAGGCAGACTGTAGAATACAACCTCTTTGGACAATTGATATACTTATTGAAAACAAGCTACAACATGTAATACCTTGGAAAATGCCGTTTAATACTTTTTAATAGCCTTAATTTTTGCTAAATCTTTTTATCAACTTTTAATACTTTCTGAGATATATTACTTTACACCCGGAAGTATGTATTGTCAATGTTATTGTCGATAAATTTAGGGATATACGCTATATTTTATTAACACCAGTATGTACTTTATACATTCACCTCGAGTGTTTGTCTCTGCACCGGAAATAATTTAATTTTAAAGTTCAACCGCATATTATATAGACTATATCAGCGTAACACATGGTGCCTCTTGTCTGAACCATTTTTTAAGCGATTTGTAATCTATTCTTGTCGACTTGCAGCCTAAATACAAAGATAACTCCACTCTCCTACCACTGCTTACCTCTAATGAGCCTTGGTAGAACTAGTGTCCGAGTCATGGGGTCCAGAACTGACTGAAGACATGTGGAACAGGGTCATAGGGTCCAGGACTGACTGAAGACATGTGGAACAGAGGACAGGCATGGTTCGATGTACAGGGAACTGGAACTTTGAACAGGTGTTTTCATCTTTTCTGCCTGAAGATTCTCAAGTTCTTGATCAGGTGTTTGATGTGGGCTGGCATGATCCTTTCTGCAGCGATGAATAAAGAAAACAAAGAAAACATTTTTAATAATAGTAATGATGGTAACAACAATAATATTAGTATAACTATTTATATAGCACTTACACAATTGCAAAGTGATTCTCCCAACAAAAATAAAGAACAAAACAATACCAACAATAAAAAACCAAATGATTATAGGAATGTTAAGAGACAAAGAAATTATAAACATTCTGAGAGGCCGACTACAAAAGGTAGACTCAATGGCTCTTAATGACATCAATGCGCAGTCCCAATAGATGCTGTTGTATAAAAATAAATAGATTTATTCTATTTTGTGTTGGATGATTTGTTTTATTGATTGTTGATGGATGTATATATATAGGGTTTATTGAACAGCAGTAAAGCATTAAGTTGCTAAATGAACGTACACTGAACTGTAAAACAACTTACCACTATTTAGGAAAGGCTCAGGAGGGTTGACTAGTAGGACAGCAAAGAGGTGGAGGAGGTCTATGTACAACCATTGGTAGATGTTACACCTGAAAGAAAGATAATGAAATAAAAGAACACAGGAGTACAAACATCCTCTTAAAGGTGGGGTAGGTAAGTTTGAGAAACCGGCTCGAGATACACTTTTTGTTATATTCCATGGAATGCTCTTAACATCCCGATAGCAATGAAAATCTGAAGTGCTTTGACAAAAAATCCATAAAAAAATGTAATCTGTGGAAGCCGTAGTACTGTAAAAAGCACGACCAATCATTTTAGCCGGCCTGGCTAAAATAACTGGATGGCCTACCTGCCTGTCAGCCTTCCATCTGTGCACAAACTTATCTCGTGCCCTCATTGGTCATGTGCGCGTTCGTGTGTGTTGGAGAAGGGGCTCTGTAAGGAAGTGGCAGATTTTTTCCGGTTGTGTATTTTCAAATTCTAGCGCACTCGCGCTGGTTTCTCCAAACTTACCTACCCCACCTTTAAGTAAAAGACCAAATCATGTCAAGCTTTAACTTGAGCCTGTTTTTTCAGTCTTTACAATGCACTGTTGGAAAATACCTTCCAAAGGCTAAATTCAAACTCAATACCATAAATAACTGGGTACCAAAGTGCTTTACCTGATAGAACACGTTCCACATGGAGCAGCAACCATCCGGCTCGGCCTTTTGCTGCATATCATCTCCTCCCTCTCCACTGTTTCCATTAGATCTTTACTGTCCAATGAAACTGAAATTCCCCAAACAAATCATATTAAAAAAGTTTAAAACAATAACTTGCTTTTGGCATTGAAATGGATTAGAATCTCACCATTTTCCTGGATGTCAGGAAGGCCAGGAAGTCATTCCCTTCAAGACCGCAACCAGTCATAGGAGTTCAAATGCAAAGCCTGAACGATGACAAGAGCGGGAGACTTACATTTTACAATTATATTTTTAATTAATACCAGAGCAGTGTGTACATAGGCCCTGTACGACATGCAGAGAATAGATCAAATCCCCTGACAGAATCACACACTTTGGTGATATCCTCTTCTGATAATGTTTCATTTTTTAGCAGCAAAGTAACATTACTCAAAGTATGAGTACCCAACTCATTTACAGTATGTTTTGCATCTCCTCAACAATGGTCTGTATCATTGAGTAGAAAAAAACTGTCCCTACAATTTCAGGTAGATTAACACGCATTTGTAAGACAAGTTTACAATGAAGCACAAAAACCCTCTTTGTATTAAGCGAGCTGCCACACAAAGTACAGCTTAACATGCTAACCTTTGGTAGAGAGCTACAGTTTGCTAACTTCATGTTCAACACAAAACCTCTAATGGCATTACATTGACAATTTTAAACAAAACGTAACTCTCCCAACTTGTAAGATAACGTTAAGTTAACTTACCCTTAAATAACTACATCACCTTTTTCAGGGGAAACACAAACTGCAGAAAACGTTAGCTGCTAACTGTTGATAGCTAAGACAGCTAGCCTCCTAGCAAACGTAATATTAAGTTAACATTAACGTAACGTTGTAAGAAAGCAAAACGAACCTTCGAGAAAGCTTTTACTCTCAGACTTGGTGAAATTGTGTAGTGTTGCTTACCTCCAGAAGGACTTTTAGCGCGTTTCCCAGTAGACGGAGCTGTCAGAGCGGTGCCTCTCAGAAGAGCAACCGCTGGGCGGAGTCAGAAACGCTCAACTGATCTTCTTCACTCCTTGACTGTTGTGCCGTTAGTGCCAGTCAAAACATACCGCTTTGTTTCAACCACTGCCGTCTCGCCGTCCCCCGCCCTCTCTGTCTGTCTGTGTCTGTTTCAGTTTAGCCAGCAAGACTGCTGGTAGACTAGCATAAATACCAGCTTCAGCAGCATCCAGCTTAACTACCAGCTAAAACCAGCATAGACCAGCATGACATCCATGCTGGTCTATGCTGGTTTAGCTGACCAGGCTGGTCTTGAACCAGCCAGAACAGCTTGTCCAGCCTGGTAAACCAACTAAACCAGCCTAACACCAGCTAAAACCAGCATAGACCAGCATGACATCCATGCTGGTCTATGCTGGTTTAGCTGACCAGGCTGGTCTTGAACCAGCCATAACAGCTTGCCCAGCCTGGTAAACCAATTAAACCAGCCTAACACCAGCTAAAACCAGCTAAAACCAGCTAAAACCAGCTAAAACCAGCAACCATCTTAAGCTGGTCTATAGCTGGTTTTTTCAGCAGGGATGTCACCTGGAGTATACTGTCTATGGGTACTCCGGGTGATTTACCGTACGGTCAGTCGCAAAACTTAATAACATTATAGTTGGCGTTCCTAGCATGTATGCTACCAAGCTAAACAAGAAGGCTACCAAGAGCTAGACATGCTAGGGTAAACATTGTTACATGTATCTCATAGCAGGAGAATGTCTGCATTCACACACGAAATACTCATATTTCGTGTGTGAATGCAGACATTCTCCTGCTATGAGATACATGAAAGGCATCTGCTGACATTGGAGTTGATATATGGAAACGCTAGCAACTTAGTTAGCCCAGTTAACACTGTGTCAATGGCTTAGCAGCCCCAAAAACGTTTACCCATTTAAACAGTTGTGGTAGATACCTTTTGTTTGTTTTAAACATCATAAATACACAAACAACAATGCGTACTTACAGGTTGTGCACCCGAATCTCCCGCTGGTCCAAACAAAGTAGGAACAGCATCGTCCTTCAGTGTCCTACGCTGTGCATATCCGGCATGAATCGCTGCAATGTTTGCGAAGCTTTGGTCTGTGAAATGCCTTGCACACAGTACAATACCGGCTCAAACATCTGAAGGAACAGTGTTAACAAGAAATGTCAACCACTGACTTCGTCGTGGTTCTGCCCTTGGTAAGGCATAAATTGAATGTCACTCGTCCTCCATCGGAACCAAGCCCGCCTGGTCCCATGGAAGGGAGAACCGGGACGACGTCACCTCGCTCCCCGAATCGCCCACGTCCACGACGTCGAGCTCCAGATCCTCCGACTCCTCCTGCGGGGTAGCCCTCGCCAGGAAGTGCTGCCCACGATGCTCTCGTGTGAGCCGCGGGATCATCTGGCAGTCTGGGCATGTCGGCGTCGGGCCCATATTACCCAACGTGAAGCAGAAGGGTAATTAGATTCGGGCATTTCGGGCATGTCCTACACTTTACTCTCTAAATAGTTGTATAATAAATATTTTAAACACTTACGGAATGTGGGGTCAGTCTGACATGCAGAATCTATCATCACAGATAATCTGCTGGTAGCATGTGAGGTGCTGGCCTGTAAAGAAGAAAACATAGTTAGAACAAAATCATCTCAATTTAGTATTCAGGATGAGAAAATACTATTTGGATAATTATAGTCTGAAATCCCAAAAGATGGGGGCTAAAACTGTCTATTTAGCAAAGCTCTTTGCTTAGCCTTTTCCAATCTGAGTTAGTTTGGAACCGTAACGTGCATGCTGTGTTTCTGACAGGATACAGATGTGTTGGAGAGGGGCTGAGCTCAGTAGACTGACTGTAATGAGTGGTAGCCACTAATTAGCCTGTTGCTGGAGGTAAGGCCCCGTCAACAACAACAACAACAACAAACCAACGGTGCTTTAGCTCGGTTTTACTCGTGGTGTGTCTCCCCCTCCCCCATAGATCCTAACAGTCGTGCACACACACACCCATTTAAATTCATGTGTGCTAACAAGTAAACACATAAAAGCTTTTACATATAACGTTGCAAAAAACGGCGTGTCTCATTAGCGTAACGTAAAACGTATTCGCCTATACCGGCATTTACACATTTTCGCGCCTTTTTACTCTCTCACAAACATTGTAAACATCCAGGCTAGAGGTCACATCAAGGGCGCCAGAAGCGAGGGGGCCAGGGGGCCATTGGCCCCGCCACTTTTCAGCCCTGCCCCACATTTTCGCAGCGGCAGATGCCGTGGAACACTGTACAAATCCCGTTTCAATAATTCCCCTCTACTCTAAAGTCGGATCTAAAACGCGATCTGATCTAGCTGTGTATATTTTGTTATGTTTGATTGTTATATTCAATCTCATTAGCTACAGGCATTTGTTAAGCTTGTAAAGGGAAGGTGACAGCTCTCACTCGCCACTCTGCTCTTCCACAGCGCCGCTTCCCCTCCCTCCGCTGACATTATGAATGTAAGGCGTATAGTAATCATAGATAACACGGCAGGGTCCGTTACAGTTTGTTTTTATCTGATTTCAAATAAACAAAGTCTTGGCTTTCAGAATATTAAACTTGTTTCGGCACATTCAGATGATAAATAAAACTTTGAAGCCTGTAACGGCATAATTACAAGCGGAGAACGGAGTAACTTTACGTCACTGCAGACATAACAGCCGGTGTTTCCCGTGAGTGTTTTCCCCGGGAAACAAACACAATACACACAAACGCAAAAATACACA
>CALSBW010021954.1:0-11331 GCA_943590975.1 Lindbergichthys nudifrons | reverse complement strand
GGCAGTCGACCCGGAAGCCGCCATCAGCGGGCCGGAGGAGGAGGATCAGGAGGACATCTCTCCAGCAGTCAACCCGGAAGCCGTCAACAGCGGGCCGGAGGAGGAGGATCGGGACACCTCTCCAGCATCGACCCGGAGGCCGCCATCAGCGGGCCGGGGGAGGACAATCCGGACACATCTCTGTAGAAGGCAGCTCAGTAGCCGTCGTCAGCGGGCTGGGGGGACAAAGACACGGCAAACCAAGACGGCCTAGGGAACTCCACTTCCCGCTGAAAAAGGTTGAGAGACCCGGTGTGGAACTTTGTTTAATAATCCATTTTTTGAGGAACTTTCAGCTTTATTTTTATATCCCATAATTTAAGGGATTTGTATTTTTTTATTCTACAGAACTATGTGTTACCAAAAGAGGGAAACGTTTAATAATGTCTTTTCTAATTTCTGTGGCCACTTTTATTGCCATTTTAGTGACATGTGGTTGTTGTTGTGTGCCTTGTATCCGCTCATTGTGTGTTAGACTCATCAGTTCCACCATTGAGGGAAAAGTTGCCCTTTCCCCTTCGTACCAAATGCCCTTGTTGGCTTATGCGTCGGAGGAGGAAGAGTACGATGACTCAGCTGACAAGTACGAACTTTTTTAAAACATATTTTATTCTCCCTCCACTGTCATAAGAAGTTGTTGTAGTGGACAGTGGACCTGTCGCGATAAGCAATGAATTGACTTATCGTACGATAAATAAAAATGAACTCGATAACTTTTCTGACCTCGATAAATTGCCATTTACATGAGGATGTGACTAGCAGTTTGAAAGGATGTACTTGAATTATTATTATATATTATCATTATGTCAGTGGTCTAAAATGGTCATACAACGGTGCCGACAATATAATCGTTTATCGCAATAATTTCTGGGAAAATGTATCCAACTAAATTAATTATCGTGAGAGGCCTATACATGAAACACACACACAAACAAATCTACAGACTTACTCCAAACTGCCAAATATATTACTTAACACACTCTCACTCTCATATACTCTTTGACTCTATTTTGGCCTAGTAGAACAATAAGCAGCAGACTTTTACTTTTTTATAATTTCTACTGGATCTTAGATCTGCGCATGCGCAATACGGGTCGGCAGTTACGGCTCCAGAGTATTTGTGTTGGGTAATCTATGGTAGGGCTAACCCATACAGTGGTGGGGCTCAAGTCAGTATTTGCAATGTAATTACATATACGCTCCCCCCGACAGTGAAACGCCACGCGTGAGGTTTAGATTATTTCCCTGTCTCAATCCAAATTGAACTGTATGAAATAAAAAGGCACATTTGTCTTGTAGTAAATAAAAAGGGCGACCTGGAGCCAATAGGTGCGTTCACACCGGAGTACTTTGGAGTACTTTTCCTACAATAGTTCATCAGAACTACGATATATTTGCGTTCACACCAAAAAGCCCCAGGAACTAAAGTAGCTCAAATTAGTTCGTCTGACCTGCTTTTCAGTCCCTGCTAGAGAGCAGGGACTGTCGTGGGAGAAAATAGTTCGTACGTCTGATTGGCTGTGCGGAATGCAAACCACGCCCGTTTTATTTGGAAGCGGCCATTGTATTTGCTCGCTTCGGGCAGCGCACCCGGAGAGATTACTTTTGTGAAAGCAGTTATTATAGCAACACTAAATAAATCATCGGAGCGGTGGAGTGATGAGGATGTCTCGGCGCTTCTGGCGATTTACTCGGAGGACGCGAAGCGCCGCATTCAGAAGCTTCTACTGAATGCAGTTTCCGTGGCTCAGCAAAGTTAGCAGACCTGGCAAAGTCATGTCGGGACGACTACGAAGGTAAAATAAAATACATGCACTGCACTGTTTTAATCTGCACAATACTGGTCTTAGATGTACTTTTATTTGCTCAGTAGATCGAGCTAGCCATGCTAGAACTTGCTATAATAGGTCCAAGCTGGCTAACAACATCTAGCGAGCTAGCTAGCTATTCTCAGCCGTCCCTGCTATGAACACGTTTTGACTTGTGAATAAGTGTGCAATGTTCTGTCATTTGCTTCACTAACTCATGGCACTAATCGTGTGTTTCAGGCGAGGTGTTTCTCTCAGGATTAGAAACTAGTTTTCCCCTCCGGGATAAAACGATAATATAACGTTAGCAATTAGCATGCTAGCTGGACATAATGCTACCTCTAACAATACATTGTAGTTGCTATAATTTCAAGTCATTTGCAACATTCATTCTACATGTTAATGGTAAAAGCTTAAACAGTTGATTACCTGCATGCCACAAAGACTGATGATCTAATATTTTTGCACATTTAAGTAGAAATGTAATTGAAATTCTATTTATTTTTCCTTTTTTTTATTGATTGTTCTAATTGTACTCAGCCATGTTATGTTAGATGTCAATCCACTTACACTGTAACTACTCTGGCCTTGAAAGAAGGTTACACATCTAATTGATGTCCACTAATCCCTATAAAACAAAGTTCAAGCATACATTAAGCACAAAACAATACATTTTGTACACTGTCCCTGCCTGCACCATGTCCAATGTTGGACAATGTTGTCTCGTTGTTGCGATTAAACTGATCTTGTATCTTGCATATTTCACCTTAGGAAAGTGGGCACGCGATGACAGCTTCCTTGACATCATCATGGCGATGGACCGCCGTGCCATGGTCAGCAAGGAGAATGAGGACCTGCGTGCTAAGGAGATGCACGACGAACGGCTGCTGCATTCACACAAGGCCCAGGAATCGAGGTGGAGCAACAAAATACCTTTCAGGCTGGGCTTCTGGCAGTGCTAAGCGAGCTGATTAAATCCAACAGGCCTTCAATACAAAAATTAAGAAAAACTTGTCGTCGTTGATAAACTGTACAATGACTTGTTGGGAGGCGTGTGGTGCAGTGGTCTGGTGCGTTGGTGTTCAGATCAGGGGAGCACAGGTTCAAACCCCACTGCAGTCAGGATGTCGTTGTGTCCCTGGGCAAGACACTTCACCCCAAATTGCCTACACCTGGGACAGTTCATTTTGTATTATTGTGATTATATATATATATATATATATATGCCACTGTTATTAATACTGACACCTAACTTTGCACTAAGGTGTGTCTGCTGCTGAGCCTACCTATTGTTATTATATATATATATATTGCCACTGTTATTATATTGTTTTGATACTACTGACACTTATTGATCTGCTGCTGATAAATAAAAGAGAACCTCCATGCACGGCACTAGCATCATGACTGTCTTTGTTTAAACCAGCAGCGGTACACAGACTAACCTGTGTGTGTGTAACGTATTTCTTCAGGTGTGTATGCTTAACATGTATGTATTTATCACAGTAAAGATGGTATACAAAAGCTTTTTAAAGAGCTTTCAACCTCATCCCATTGTCTTTAACACACATTTAACATAATATACTCATATTGATATACAAATATACAGTATGAGTTTTGATACTGACATTTAATCTTTGCACTAAGGTGTGTCTGCACTATTGTAATTGTGTCTGTGGTAAATAAAAGAGAGAACCAAATGCACTGTACAAAAGATCAGCTTTATTGTCAATTTACAATGTCCATGCTGTTCAGATGCCTCATAAGGGCTGTGCGCGTGTCTTGCCCCGCGGCAATTTTTTTAGGTTGCGTCTCCCCAACGTTGCTTCCAGGCGAATACAGAGGAGTTGAAAAGAGCCCTTGGACATTCGGAAACCTTTGATCCACTGCACATTGGTGTGCGTTGGCACCACCTTCTCCCACCAGGCCGATGTTCTATTGTTCACCCAGAGAGAGCGCGGGACACGACGCGTTCCGTAGTATTCGCATATCTGGAACACATACAAAGACACAAATTAGCCCTACATAACTCCATAAATCCTACATTAGATAGTATTAATGTGATTTACTGAACGTACCATTGCTGTTTTTTGGGCGTGATAACGGTCATCATCCTCAGCTGTCCTACGGCGAAACATGTCCATAGCGTGTGCTTTTCGTGGTCCAATCCTTTTGTTAAGGCTTCTTAACCGCCTTCGCCTCCGACTCAGCATTTCTATTGCATTTGAATGGTCGATCTGTATTTGTATTTGTGGCTGAGTTATTGGCTTAAATAACTCAGTTACGAAGCTGTATAACACGACCACCAAAACGTCAACTCCATACCGTGTCTGAGGTCGGAAGGTAAACAGAAGCATACAGCGGATGCGGAATTTTTTTTTCTTCTTCTTCTTCTCTCGGTTTTTTGGCGGATTGCAACTTTAAGGTGCATACCGCCACCTACTGTACTCGCCGTGAAGTTGTTTGCGGCCTGCCAGTAAACCCAAAGCAGAAGAAGAAGAAGTGACGTCAGCGGCTCATTTGCCTAATCCACCCCCAGGAACTCATTTTGGTGTGAACGCGATCTGCTTTAGTTCATCAGAACTAAAAGAGCTCTCATGAACTAAAGTTCTCATGAACTACTGTGGGAAAAGTACTTGGTGTGAACGCCCCTATTCCTGCAATTTCCCCACAAGTGAAAGAGTTGACATGCTGAAAACCCAACCCCTGCAGGGGGGTCTGGAGGATTCTCCCCCAGGAATTTTTTTTAAATACTAAAATAAAATACACATTCTGGTACTCTCTTGAGAAGAAAAATAAATAAATCTATTACTACACGACATATTTAAAAAAATGAATGCCATTTTAGTTTTGTGTTACTTTGTTCTGAAAGCTGAACCTGCTGCTCCTCACAGAGAGAAGAGGGAAGAGGCTGTGTGAATTACTTTACATTGTGGATAAGGGTGGATAGATTTCCATCAACACGTAATGTTGTATCGATGTATAAAGAGATGTACTACAGCAAAAGCATTCTCCGTCGGGACTTCCTGGAACAACACCACGCCTTTATCGTGATTCTGATTGGCCAGAAGACATTATCAAAGATGTTCTATTGAGAAGACGATCACTACGTGACAACAGTTTTCAAAACCGTTTCTAGTCTTCGGTATTCTTGTTTTTGGCGTGAGAATAGTTTGGGCAGCGTGAGAGCGTGAGATTGAGAGTGAAAGTGTGTGACACACGCCAGATGCGTGAGAGTTGGCAACCCTGGTTAAGGCTCACGCTCACTATACGACCAGTGTTTCAAGTATTTAATACATTTTAGCTACCACTTTTACGTATTAAAATATGTATGCTTTTTTATGTGTATTTCAGAAGTTATACCATTTGCAAAGTCGCCGCCGCAGACCTTGTGTTTGGACGTTCAACCGAGCTATCGAGTGGTGGGGTGTGATTATTTAATCTTTCACACACACTTAGTGGGTGCAGAACTTCAGGACGTCTGAGGAAACCTACATCTATCTGTGCAACAAATGTCATGGAGAGGCCTATGATGATGAATGGGATGCAGCAGCAGCAGCAGAGCCTGGGGTAGCAGTGGCACAAGGTGCAGAGGAGGAGGGCAGTGACATACGAGAGGGTCTGATGCGCTAATTTAATAGCACCACATTAATTGTACTGATTGTAAATTGTATTGAACATAAATAAATATTTTTTACTCTTGTATATACATGTTTGTCAAATGATTTAAAAAAAAAATGTTATCAGAATTGACTATTTAGTAAATATTTGAATTTCAAGCACCTGTAAGTACTGCCCCATAATAAGAACATTTGAGAAAATAACAGATCATGAAAAGAAAATCTTTCTAATAAATTAAGAAAGTTGTATTTGTGGTCTGTTTTGTTTGTTTAGATCTACTATTAACACAGAGGAAATCATGATAAAAATACTTGTTACAAACAAACAGTTTAATCATCAAACAAGTGCAAATAACAAAGCAAACTATAAACATAAATACAAAAGTGTAAAACACAGCAAAACTATATACATAAATGCAAGTGTAAAAGGCCACTACGGCCAGCTGCAGGTGCTGTTCCTGCTGGGCCCGGTTCAGCTCCTGCTGGGCCAGATCTGCACTGTGCATCTCCCTCAGGACAACACAGTCTCACTCCCTGATCGTCCAATAGCGACGCTTGGTCAGGGTCCTTTGGTGTCCAGTTGTGACGCGCCGAGTCTCCTTCAGCTTCATAAACGGACGCAAAGAGCTTTCAACTGATTGCAATGTATTCCCATCGGCGGTGGTATTTGACGCTCAGGAAAGCACCGCATCGGTCCATGTCGGCGGCACTTAAAGGCAATGTGAGCGTCCATTCCCATTGGATAACGGAGGATTTTACACCCGGAAGTAAGTATTCTCCTTACTGTCGATTGATTTGACAGTGATATCTGCACTACTCATCAACTAAAAAACACCAGATTATCCTGTTAATTACACAACATTGATTGGTTTAAATTGTGTGCAATGCTTTTGAATTTTCCCCCTTCGATTCGGAGAAACAATGTTGTGTCTCGTCAGATTTGTTAGTATTATTTCTCTGTTTAGTTCATATTGTCAAGTCTGCGTCTGCCAACCTTTTTTTGTTGTCTGTCATTTCCTGTTTTACTTTGTGAATCTCTTCTCTCATTTCAGGTAGTTCGACTCCTACCTTGTCGGTGTGTTAACTGACCTGATGACCTGCCCCGCCCTTATTGTTTGCACCCGTAGAGTCCCTTGTGTGTGTATTTATTCCCTGTTTTCTCTGTGCCAAGTGCCAGATCGTTTTGACTCTTGTGTTGCCTGTCAGCCAGTTGTGTTCTGTGCTACAGTGAATTTAGGTTAGCTTTTTGAGAAGTCATTTGAGAGTTATTGTATTACCTTGTATATCACCACAAGTAAATCCTTTTTTTGAATCATCTTTTGTCTGGAGTCGTGCATTTGGGTCCTATCATTTTTGTGTGTGCCCCAGTCGTAACAAACAAATATTTTTTCGGAGTTTAGGATGGCAGAAGACACTACACTACCCAGAATCCTCAGCTATCGTTTGGGACTACACCCCCCCCCCCCCCCTCCCTTAGGTCACAGGCTCCTCCAACAGGGCAACACAATAGGCTTGTTTGAGACAAGCGAGACCTGCGCAGACCTGCGCAATTGCGATCAACGTCTTGCTAATGCGGTGCATGATGGTTAGTCATTTTGTCCGACTTGCTCTGGAGGCTCGCCTACATGAGACGTTGAAATCTCGCGGGACAAAGACGCCGGCAGCCTTGAGAGCGAGGCGCGGCGAGGCGGCGCAGTTTCTCTCTGTCACTACCCGATCGGTCCACCTGCCCGATCTGTACTGCGCATGTGCGAGATGGTCCGCCATATTGGACAACTACATACGGCAACTCTAATAGGACACTTGACACAGTGGCGTTTGGCAAAGCAGAAAAAGAACTGATAGAGATGAGTTATTGTTATTACAACGTGACTTCACTATTATTTAACAACTCTTTTTATTGGGTTCTTTTATTTGGGGTTAAGTACATTGTCAGAATAAGTGAGACATGGATTTAACTTCTGTTAGACAGCTATATGCCATACATGTTTGCATACATTCACAGTAAATATTTATTCAGTATGATAGCTGTCTAACAGAAGTTAAATCCATGTCTCACTTATTCTGACAATGTATTTAACCCCAAATAAAAGAACCCAATAAAAAGAGTTGTTAAATAATAGTGAAGTCATGTTGTAATAACAATAATCTCTCTCGGTTCTTTTTCTGCTTTGCCAAAAGCCACTGTGTCAAGTGTCCTATTAGAGTTGCCGTATGTAGTTGTCCAATATGGCGGACCATCTCGCACATGCGCAGTACAGATCGGGCAGGGGGACAGATCGGGTAGTGACACTCTCCACGGGCTGCGGAAGCGAAATGCTTGATGGGAAACGACTCGCTGGTATCTCGAGCTGAGCGCTCATTGGTGGGTTTTACCCCGTGCTGGAGATGAAACTCTCCATTGGCTCGGCAAAAGTGTGTTGTTGTTTTGTGTCAGTTTTACGTCGCCACTTCCATTCACATTTTTCATCATTGTTCCACAATGTTTATCATCATGACATTAATATCTATATATTTTATACTATACTTGCACTGCATGCTTACCGTTGTCATACTTTATATATCTTAGCATATTCATACAAACTGTTCATACTAGGCTAGGCTGCTGTGTATATCTAGTGTGTTCATACAGATGGAGCGTCTTATTTCAGACAGTTTGAAACGCGAGGGTCGTGATTGGTCCGTGATTGGTCCGTGATCGGCCCGTGATCGGCCCGTGATGAAGAGCCAGCCCCCAGTCAGAGTTGATACCGCCCCCGTGATAGATACATTTAATTATTGTGAAGCCAGCTGCAATGGATCATTGATCCACCAGGGGGTGCAGTGGGGTTCCACACTGGGGCTCATGTGAAATCAACTTCGACACAGTAAACTGGATGTACAGTATGTCTGGTACTACTGTATAGCGGATCTTTATTAAGATCCATATGTCACGGATAGGATCATAGTCTGTGCTAAAAAAGACATGTAATCATTTACAAAACATCACCATGTTGTTATTTAACAAAAATAATGTTGTTTAGTCGAAAAAAACGAACGAGAGGAAATGCAGCCGGCTCTCGATTTGTAATCCTAATTTAATCATCATCTTCACCACGATCATTTATGTTTATGTTCGCCGAATTGACATGAAATCACTGACAAATATGAATATTCTGTATTCAACTTCATTGAAACGATCAGGATGGGTGTTATTTTTCCCCACAATGACCAAGGCGCTGCAAATTATCCCGTTTATTACATGGCCACATTCTCAACAAAGTAACGACATGACTCCCAATATTAATTGAAATGCTTTTATGGATTTAGAAAATGTTTTTATTGATTTAAAAAATAGTTGTATGTATTGATTTAAATTGACATGCATCCGCTAAGAAAAATAGTCACTAGACACTTAACACAGTGGCTTTAGGCAAAGCAGAAAAAGAACACTCAAACCGAGAGATGTTATTATTACAACGTGACTTCACTATTATTTAACAACTGTTTTTATTGGGTTCTTTTATTTGGGGTTAAGTATAGGTGAATTGCACTAATGTGGGAAGATCGTGATGTCTCCTCCGATCTGCTTTATGATATTCTTTCTCCCGCTGTGTAGATTGGGGGACCGCCGTCCCTCTGTCTTCAATGTTCAGCATCGGGTGAAACAGAGGATTTCGACATTCTGTATTCCTTGCTTACTTCCTTAAACCTTTTCTCCTCCTTATCTCTTTCATGACTTTTTATTTAATGCTTTATAACACCTGTAATAGTTCGTTTAGAACAGGCACCTCACTCGCAATCTGCTCCTCCCGCAGCGCCGCCCACCTCCCTCCGGCTGAAATTATGAATGTACAGTAAGGCATAGTAATCATAGATAACACGGCAGGGTCCGTTACAGTTTGTTTTCATCTGATTTCAAATATTTCAAATGTCTGAAGTTAATAAATACATTCTCAGTGTTCAAGTCAATCACTGAGAATGCTTACGATATCATAAAAATCTAAGTGTTAATGATTGTCCCCCAAATAAAAGAACCCAATTAAAATAGTTGTTAAATAATAGTGAAGTCACGTTGTAATAACAATAACTCATCTCTCTCGGTTTTTTTTGTTTTCTTTGTGTGCTTTGCCAAAAGCCACTGTGTCAAATGTCCTAGTTGGGTGCCGTACGGTGTTGTGCAATAGAGTGGCGAAGTCACGCCCACTTACTTCCGGGTAATGGGACCTTATTTCGGAAAAATTATGCATTGAAGTCAATGGGGAGAGAAAACGTATCTTTCGATCCCGTTTGAATTGTGCCATGAATTACACATATGATGTTTGTCAATCTTAAAAAATCATTTCCATGTCAAAAAAGTCACAGTTTGTCGTAAAACTGTTGAAATATAAGACTATGAAAAATACGTAACTAGAAAGACTACAAATCCCAGAGTCACGTAAGTGATGTCACAATTGTTTTGATCAGCGCCATATAGATAGAATCTATAGAATCTATCTATATGGCGCTGGCTAAAATAAGATAACTTTAACAAGATGCCTGTGTGCTTAGTACCAGGTTGTTATTATACCAGCAATGGGTCTTGCTCGTTATTTTGCTTCCCGTCTGATGAAAGGACCAGGAGTGGCTTGATCAAGTTAGCTACCTAGCTAGTAGCTAGCACGTTAGTTAGCATTACAGCCTTGTCATTTGTATTAGCCTTAACATGAAGTAACAATAAGTAACCCAAAATGTTAAACAGTAACAGTAGTAGTCATCTTTCGTGAACCCTTTGAATAGTAATGTCACCGGTGTGATCATTCTATAATACACCATTTAAGCCCGGGGGAGAAATGCTAACGCTAACGTTAGCATCGGCGATCTTCTCTACTTCATGCTATCTGCACAAATGGTTGACATTAAACATTAAAAAGACCAGTCAGTTCAGAGAGAATCAAAGGAAGGCAGGCAGGCAGCTTTGCATGACATTCTTCTGGACGTGTTTCATTGTGGTGATAGTGAGGGTAGTCAATCGTTGTGTTGACAAGACAGTAGTGACGGCCATCTTGGTGACGTGTGTTGTTGATCAGAGATGTAGTTCATTGAGTGTTTCACACAAACAAATGTGTTACTTCACAGTTTTACGACACATCTTTTTTTTTTTTTACTTGCAAAATTATCTTTTAAATTGACAAACATCATATGTGTAATTCGTGGCACAATTCAAACGGAATCGAAAGATAATCTTTCTCTCTCCATTGACTTCAATACATAATTTTTCCGAAATAAGGTCCCATGGAGGTCCACCGGAAGGGGAGGGACTTCGCCACTCTATAGAGTGGCGAAGTCCCTCCCCTTCCGCGTTTGATTTGGAGAAGGCTTTTAAAGCCTATTGTATACTAACTCTTCCCGTCAAGAATATGAATAGAACTTAGATAGATCACTTTACATTTGTGCGAATGAATAGCTTAGCTACTTGGCACTAAGAGTATGATATGTCTACCCTTTCTTTTCAGAGTGTAATATCTGCATTTTCTCTTTTGGTTTGAATAGGAGAAGGGCAATGGTTATCGATGGTGCTTTTAAAGCCTATTGTATACTAACTGTGTGATTTATATTGCTTTTCAAATGCATATAAGCCCCCCATTTATAATTTCCCCCACCACGATCATTTATGTTTATGTTCGCCGAATTGACATTAAATCACTGACAAATATGAATATACTGTATTCAACTTCATTAACATGTTATTAATGTGCCTAAACTCAGTAATTCACTAAACATATTTATATTTTAATATAAACAGTTAGTGAAGTAACACTAACTGGCTGTTTCATTCGAACATAACGCTCCAAATATGACTGTTTCCACTCGGGCTTCAATACAGCAACACCATTGTTTGGTTT
>CALSBW010021945.1:887-25726 GCA_943590975.1 Lindbergichthys nudifrons | reverse complement strand
AAGATGCACGAACCCACCTTATCCAGTGTTTGCAGTGAGAGCTGCAGAGAGCTTGCTGTGGAGGCGGTCTTCACGGGGATGTGCCTCAGCTGCAGCCCCTCCCTATCTCGCTCCATCACCTCCCTGCCCTCGCCCAGCAGCAGCCCGTACATCACCTGCCGCAGCGGCCTGGCGGTAAGGTGAGCGCTTGGTGCGGCGGCGAGATCCACGAAGACGCTGAAGCTCATCCTCTGCAGCAGCAGCACGTCCAGGATGACCGGCGGCAGCCTAGCCTGAATCAGAGGCAGCCGGAACCAGTCCGGGACACCAGCCACCTCCAGGGGGACAAAGTGAGGATACTTGTTAGAGGAGAAGGACTCACATCCTGTACTGGAGTTAAAGTAGAAGTACTCAGATCTTGTACTTGAGTCAAATAGAAGTACTCAGATCTTGTACTTGAGTAAAAGTAGAAGTACTCAGATCATGTATTTGAGTAAAAGTAGAAGTACTCAGATCTTGTACTTGAGTAAAAGTAGAAGTACTCAGATCCTGTACTTGGGTAAAAGTAGAAGTACTCAGATCTTGTACTTGAGTAAAAGTAGAAGTACTCAGACCATGTATTTGAGTAAAGGTAGAAGTACTCAGATATTTTACTTTAGTAAAAGTAGAAGTACCAGAGTGTAGGAATACTCTGTTAGAGTAAAAGTCCTGCATTCAAAATGTTACTGAAGTAAAATTAGGAAAGTATGATCATTAACATATAGTTAAAGTAGCCAAAGTAAAAATAATCATTGTGTAGATTGGTCCATTTCAGAATAATATATACGATATGTTTTATACTGTTTGATGCATTAAAGTGTTGTCAAAGCTGGTAAAGGTGGAGCTAGTTTTAATGACTTTGTATACTGCCCAACAGCTCTTCCCAGGTCCAAACAGTGCAGTAATCCCGAGATATGCATTATTTGGAAAAACTGTTTATTTGGCAAGAAACGGTCTATAAAGCTGATAGCAAAGTAATAGCTCTTGAACGGAAGTTGGAACACAAAATAAGGCACACAAAATGTGGAAGCGACCTATATCAGGTGAAGAATGGAGGTGAATATTGAGTCTCTTTGGATGAAAGTTAAATGTTATATATTATCATTACTTCTGTGGAGAATGGAGGTGCTATCCCATGGATGAAGAACTTTTTGAGGGCGCTGGGAGGAAGTTGGTACTCCTCCATCCCCAGATTCAAGCCCTTCATCACCTCTGCCTTTTTGTTGGCGCTCAGTTCTCCCATCAGCCCCAGCGCCGCCTCGAAGGCCTCCTGAGGCTTCTGGAAGTTCTGCAGCCAGCACAGCAGCCCCTCCATGCGGCCCGTGTTCCTGCCGCCTGCCGGGGCGAACTGATTCCAGCTAACGTGCGCCTGCAGCCGGTGTAGCTTCACATAGTCGTTCCCGGCCAGGGCGGCGAAGGCGGGCAGGAGCTGGCGCTGGATTTGAAAGAAGATGCAGAAGCTGGAGGTGTTGTAGCTCTTGCAGGGGATGTAGCTGTTGGAGCCCCTCCGCTCAACCATCTCCCACTGGAAGTGTGAGAGGGGCAGCAGCCCCACCGGAAGGTCGTAGATGTAGAAGTCGCTGTCTGCGGAAAGCACCGGGCACTGCCACTCCCGGGCCAGGGCGGCGATCTCCGGGTCAGCCTCCCCATAGCACTGAGCCACCTGGACGTCCAGCCGCCTCAGCGTCTGTCGGAACACCTGCTTCACCAGCGTCGGCAGGATTTCCTCACGCTGGCCGCCCTGCGCCGCTCGATGCGCTCGTTTGATCAGATCCACTGCTCTCTGCATCACGGTTTCATTCTTCTTTTCTAAGATGTCCGATCCTCCGTCCAGCACTATGTAGGGCGTGATCTGACAGTCTCTGAGCGCTTTAACAAACCTCTCAATAAGGGCCGCGAACGCAGCATACTCCCCGCCGTGATTCTGGTCCAGACCTGAGCAGTCAATAACAGGAAACACAAGGAACACATTGAACACAGCAATACGAAAGCTCTTTTCACACATGCTCTGCAAACCTTCGTGGTGTTAGAGGCCACGTTGTAAACACCCCCTAAAGCAGATTACGTTGATCTTGCATGTAGATTCTGGGGGGTTTTGAAGTCCTAAAAAGATTGGACGGCCGTTCACCGGAGCCTTATCAGCACCGGAGTTCGGTATCGGAGACGGCCTAGATATTAACATTGGTTGTATCGAAGCTAGATTCCTTTTCAATACAATACATTACTGTATAATACGTGATGATGTATGAGTTGATTTACTTCGATCTACTGTACTGTGTACACCACAACAATATTACAAAAAATATACTGCATATCAAAGCAAACTATTGTAAAGGTAAAAGTATGTGTATAAAAAATAAAGAAGTGTAAACATTTACATTATTATGATTATTTAATATATAAAGACTATATATTATTGAATTACAATTAAGATAATAAGATTATATATACTGTATTTGATCTAAAATATTGATGTTTTTTCGTTATAGTAGCATAACAAATAAGTGATTAAATGCTACAGTATTCAGCAAACACAACTGCAGAGCTGCAAACATTGCAAACAGACTAAGGTCTACAGCACCCAGTTGTCTTTGTGTATTTGTGAATGAAGCGCCATCTCATGGTTAAATCCTGTAATTGAACACATGGGGACATTTCAATAGTATGAAGCTGCAGGGTCGGAGCATGGATGTATGACGCAGCCTACACACGGCGGCGTGCGTTGCCGCCTGGGGGTGGGCGTATCTTGAGCTTGGGGAGTTAACGCGAGCAACGCGACCAACAACCAATCACATGAATATCCCGTGTCTCCCCCGGGTAAAAAGGCTTTAAAAAGGCTCCCGTGTATGAATCTCACCATAGACATTCATGTCTAAAAAGCGATTTTTTTATTCATGTCTATGGTCCTATTTTATGCAACATTGCATGCTGGTCTTGTCTTCTAATCAGGGCTCTATAAATAGAGAACTACGGCAGATGTGTAATATTTAATGCAGCCGAACCGTGTATTACAATGCCCCCCCTGAGCCCCAGGGGCGTTTCCTGGACCTGGAAACATTCGGGGCTTAGCCCACAGTTCATTAAGGTACATTAAAGGGGACCTATCATGCAAAATGCACTTTTGTACGTCGTTTATACATGAATATGTGTCCCCGGTGTTCCAGGGAACTCACCAAGTGTCAGAAAACACAACCCTCTCTATTTTCCTCCATACCCAAATCTCTAAAAATGGGGCTGCAACGGATCTGATAAAAACTGATCCAGATTTGAACACTGTCCTGACGTCAGGACAGTGGCGCTACGGCTATTGGGCCAACTCCACCAATCAGGAGGAGACAGCCACGGCCATTGCCGTTCGAAAGCGCTGGAGACGCTGTAGTTGTCAAGCCCTTTGGTATATTTGCAGTTTCCCCGCTTGAAAGGGATGGTACAGTCCATAGCAGGTTTTCACTGGGTTTTACTCATACAATGACCACAACTTTGTTTTCTTTTGAGTTCTTTAATTTAGTTTTTGTTGTTTGCAGTACAGCATATGTAGTAAGGTTGTAAGGTGAAAAACCTTAAATGAAAAATAAAAATAATTACTGTAAATACAATGCACATGAAATAATAAATGCAAAAATACATGCTTTACATATATTTAACACTTGTGAATATTGTTTTTCCTTTCCTAGTGTATTTTTACGAATTATGTTTTTAAACAGTTTTAAACTTATGCAGTCTCATTAAAAATGCAAATATAATAGACTGAATCTTTAGCAGCATTCAAACCGTTTCTATCAAACCACATCTCTCAATAAACAAATCACATTTGTTTTTAACTCAACAATCATGTTGCTTTAGCTTGAGGACATCAAACAAACAAATGCTTGAACTAGAACGTACATTCTATACATTCTAACGTGCGCCACGAACGGCAAGTTGTATGACTCTTCTCTAACCACACAGTTTGTTTCTCACCGGCCGCCTCTCCAGCTTTTTATGGCTGCACCAGTGCTGCTTCTTTGTAGTTTCTTCTGCTGGTTCGTTGCTGCTGCTGGACGTACGCTCTTTAGTTTGTCCCTCTCCAGCTTTGATTACCGCCCTCCTTTTAAAGCTGCAGCGACGCTGATTAGCAATTAGGGACTGATTACAGACAGCTGCCACTCTGTCAATCAGCCCGACTTTTTAACCCTTTGCTCTCCTGTGGATTCTCCAAGTTGACTTCACACCTCCCACTCGACTTTCCAGTGGAGACACCTGGGAGGTCGCATGTTACAAAGGTAAACTTGGGTCAGACGCTTTGTTCTGCTCTTCAGTGGGAAGCAAGACGACCAGTCGCCTGACGTCTCTGTGAAGAACTGTCGCTGGGATCTCTTCTTTGAGTTTTTTCGATGTTTGGTGATTTGCTTTTGCTGTGGTAGGCCTTGTGACAGGAACAGGGTAGCTTGGGAAGGTTCTGAAGTTGACATCCCTCACAATTCCTTTGCTGTCCGAGTTGACACTGACCACTCTTGCAATCCTGAACTGACCCCTCAGGGCGTTTTGGTCTGCAATCCAGACGATGTCTCCGACTGCGACATTTCTCTTGGCTGTATGCCACTTGTTCCTTACGAATTGGTTAGGGCCAGCGAGTTGACTCCAGTGCCTCCAGAACTTGTTCACTTGCGCTTGCATTTCTTTAAGCCTTTTGTAGGGATAGTCACTGAAGTCAAATGTTCTGACATCTCCACTCTGCGATGCTCGTCCGAGCAGGAGACAGTTAGGAGTGATGAACTGAACGCTGTCTTCTCGGCTCTGTGTTCTGGCGTCAATTGGTCTTCCATTCGTAAGATTGGCTGCCATGTAGAGAGTTGTTTGGAATTCACTCCAACTTGGCCCCGACTCTCCTCCCAGACTCTGCAGTGCTCTCTTGATGATGCGCACAGTAGCCTCTGCAGCACCGTTCCGGTGTGGAGAATCGGCTGGATGAATTTTCCATGTCCATTCTGTGCCATTCTTGGCAGCTCTCTCCTCTAGTGTAGCTTTGTCAAGATTGGCAAGGAATCGGTACTGTTCTTCTAGGACTAGCTTAGCCCCTACAAAGTTAGTACCTGGATCTGACCAGAGGCCTGCACTACGAAGCTGGATTTTCCTAACCTGGATATGTTTGAGTTAGCCGGTTGGCCCAATCCAAAACATACGCGCTCTGGCTAAACTGTACTACGACGCTGGTTATCAAGTGGATCGCTCAAGCCAGCCGTGTCCTATCTAGTTAGGTGCGCGTTCACATGAGGGGTGGTATTTGGAGCATTCGACCAATCTCAAACATGGACAAGCGTACTGACAGCGCAGCGTCATACTTCCTGAATGAAAAGTGAACTTTAATATTAGTCAAATATTAAGAAGTTAAACTTTAAACATCCATGACTTAAACACTTTATCCAGGATAAAAGCCACATAGCTGCACCTGCAAGGTGAATACAGCTGGTAAAAGAAAAAGCGTTTGAATGCGTACATTAACAGGTTTATGAAATCACTGCCCCGTCCAAGACACGAGTGGATCTGACTTTAATTACATTTGACTCGAGTGTTTCGTCAACTTAATGTGTTGCTTAAAATAATACTTCTGCATACAGTATGTGACACTGAGTGTTGCCCGGCCAGATACGGCTCAAGAAGCTGACTCAAATAAGGAAATTTATGATACATTATGATGTGATATGATATGAATGATAATGGGACACATCGACGTCTGCACTCAGTGCCACGGACTGTACTTAATGTTACTTTGATCCGGTTACTTATGTTGTGGCAGATATTTAAGTAAGCTTTCTTAACGCTAATGTTATAATAGTCAGATTGCTCTGAAGATGGGAGGGGATATTCTATTAATTTTCACGTTCACAGTCAGTTGATTTTTGTCGGCCGTCTTTCCTGCAACGGCAGTTTTTCTGTATTTCCTCTATCCTGTAATATGACTCGATAGCTTTAAACTCCGCACACGGAGCTCTGATTGGTCAGCAGGCAGTGCTTTCACTGAGTTGATCTCTTAGCCTGCAACCTAACCTGCTCCGGAGCAGGTTTGCCGCTCAGCATAAGTTACCATGGAAATCTAGCCTGCTAAAAAGAGAACCAGCGTCGTAGGACCGGAAAGCCCGAGATTTCCCTGAAGTTAGCCGGCTAAGCGAAAATCCAGCTTCGTAGTACAGGCCTCAGATCTTCTTTGGATGACCTTGTAGTGCTGTGAACCTCTGGTAGGCAAACAGGAAACTTTCAGTGGATTGAGAGTTCACCAGCTCTGTGTGAATAGCTCTGGAAGCCATGCAACAAAACACAACTCCCCAAACCTTCAGTGACACTCTTTTCTTGACATCATCCTTGACTTGGTAAGGTCCGAAGAGGTCTACTGTTGTGTATTCGAAGGGGGCAGCTGGTTCTGTCCTCTCTGGAGGTAGATCACCCATTATTTGCTGGCATCTTTTTGCTTTCGTTTTTCTGCAGAGCATGCAGTTTTCGACCACTTTCTGAGCAATCCTCCGACCCTTCACGACCCATGCTCTCCTCCTCATCTTGAGCAAGGTTCCGGCCACTCCATCGTGGTTCTCCTCGTGGGCTTCTCGTGCTAACAGCGTTATACGCCCTACCCAGGCTTCATACGACAAGATAGGGACAGCAACTTTATCTTCATTGAAGATCTGTACGCGACCCCCACAGACCAACAAGCCAGTCTCTTGGTCTCTGTACACCACCAGCCTGTCTGTGGTTGTACTTGGGAAGGATGCACCTTGTTGAACCGCAAGAAAGATGTCTCTTAGGGCGTCTTCTCTCTCTTTCACTGAGATGACTTGTGAAGACGACACTGCCTCCCACTTTGGACTGTTTGCAGTTTGCTGTTTCCCTCTAATGAACTTCTTCGCTGCTCTCCAAATCCAAGCAACTGTCTTGACGAGTCGACTTAGGTTGCTGAACCGCTTGACGTTCACAAGGTTTAGGACAGCTGATCCTGCTGGTGGCCTTTTTGGGTGTGTTTGGGTTTGTTCCTGATCTAGCTTTAGTTCTGATGGGTTTTGTGTGTTGGCATCCTTTGGATCTGATGGCACTTGTGCCTTGGCCTTGGCTCTGGTTTTGCAATCTGTTGACACTGTCTCTGGCAGCTGTCACCAAATCTTTGGCAGATTTCATTGGCCATTCATCCACTGGTAACTTCAAGAACGTTGGTCTGTTCTGCCATTCTGAACTTTCATCTAGGTCTTGAGGACTGGCCCCTCTGGTTATGATGTCAGCAATATTGAGAGGACCAGGAACCCACCACCAGTCTTGGATCGCTGTTGTGTTCTGGATCTCTCCGATTCTGTTTGTGAAGAAGGTCGGTAACCATAGCTCACTCTCTGGATTGCACCGAGGACTGTTCAGGCTATCAATCACATGGAACCACTTTCCAACTTGGATCTTGCTGTGCTGCTCAAAGTACTTTTTAAGACGTGAGGCAAACACTGCTCCGCACATCTCTGCCTTGACAGCATCACCTTTGTGGTCTAAAGGAGTTAGTTTCGCCTTGGACTCCACCAGAGTGACGAATGGGCCTTGGTCGGTGTTCCACCGGAGGTACATCACAGAGCCGTAGGCATGCTCGCTTCCATCGGAGAATGTTATTGCCCAAGGTTTTCCAATGAAGCTTGGAGGCGTTATGGCCCTGGTGAATGTAACCTGCCCGAGTTGCACATACTCTTCGAAGGGTCGGATTGCATCTTCTCTGAGGCTGTATCCCAGGTGTCTTTGACAGGGCAGTTGTCGCTCTTTGCCTCCTGGAATGCTCTCCACACAAGGATGGCACCCTTCTGCTTGGCAGGAGTTACCAGACCAACTGGATCATATAACCCTGAGACTTGCCTCAGGAGGTTCCTTCTTGTCAAAGGGTTTGGGGTTTGCGCTCTTACTTGGTCTAGTAGAAGGTCTTGGCCAAGCCGCATCTTCTTCTTTCTCTTTGAGAAGTTAATGGATGCCATGACATTGATCTTGTCTTCTTCCACAAGGTAGCCTAGACCAAGCGCTTTGTTATCTTCATCCCTCATTTGATTCGGGAGGACCATGTTATTAACTTTGGTCTTCATTGGTTTGTTGTCGTTCCCCTTCCTCCCACTTTGGCCTGAGAAGACCCAAGGCTTCAACAGGAAACCTCCAGCTTTCAGGATTTGCTCCACGTTTGCTGTGATGGTTTTCAGCTTTTCAAAGTCATTGTGAGACGTGAGGATGTCGTCAACGTAGCTATCATTTAGTAGTACGCCTCGCTCCTCTTCAAGGTGGGCGAAAGGAGGTAGGTTGGCTGTTTCTCGCATTGCGAGCTGTGCGATGCATCCTGCAGGCTTGTCACCAATATTGACTCTGGTGATTGCGTACTCCTCCAACTCTTTGTCCTCAGAATCCCGCCAGAGGAACCTGTGGAGGTGCATCTCTCTATCTTCCAACCATACAGAATTGTACATTTTCCTGATGTCCCCTAAGGCAGCGTTGGTTCCCCCTCTGAACCTCAGGAGGACAGCACGTATCTGGTTAAGGACGTCTGGCCCTTTCATCAGCAAGTCGTTCATGCTGGTGCCTCTGAACTTTTGACTGCTGTTCCAGACGAGTCTTACTGGGGTTGTTGTTGAGTGTGGGTTTGGTGCAATAAGGTGACTCACGAACCATACTGGTCCTTTCCAGGTCATGATCTGCTCTTTAGTCAACTTGATTGCAGCTCCTCTGTCGACCATGTCATGCACTTGAGCTTTGTAGGCAGACTTCCACTCTGGTGCTTTGGCTAGCTGCTTCTCCGTTCTTAGGAATGTTGCTTCAACTGCACCTCTGTTGTTCGGCAGTGAGGCCGGATCCTCTAGCCAGGGATACTTTGCATGCCAATGTGGTTCTCTGCTGTGATCATCGCTCATGACATAGGTGAGTCCATCCTTTACCACCTCAAGCTCCCTTTCCTCTGCAAGGGTCATTTCTTTACCACCGGGCTGGCAGTTTCCGCACCGGCAGCCTCCACATCTGGGCTCGCATGCTGCGCCAATGCTGTCCCATTGCCACCATTTCAGGAAACTCTCTTTGCTGATCGAAACAGTTGATCCCTGTATTTCAGCTGCTTCTTTGCTTGAGGGGTTTTGTTCTGGAATGGGGTTAGTGAGCTCTTCATATTTTACAGCTGCTGCTCTCATTGATCTTGCAAAGTGCGTCTTTGACATGTGGGCTGACACTTCAACCTCCTCAAACAGTCTGGGGTGGGTTCCTCCAACTGTTCTCCCGAGTGGTCCGTCCCACAGTACGAGATCTCCCACGACTCTGATCCTCTGATGAGCTAGCTGGCCTTCTCTGTGGCTAATGAGAAGCTCGACTTCTTTGGGCCTCACAAGCTCATCAAGAGGTACGTCTGGGAAGAATGGCTGCAGTTGCTCAGGTGTCACACTTTTGTGGACGTCTTCAATGTTGTCAAGCCCATAGTAAACCAATTGATGTGCTCTCAGTGTGCCCTTGGGGGTGGATACACGGATTTTGAGGAGATAGCGCTTTGTCTTTACTTGAACCTTCATGCCACCAACTCCGTGTACAACGAGCATGATATCTTCACTCTTGAGATCCAGGCGGCTGGCCGCTCTGTGAGTGATGTAATTTGTGTCAGATGCTAAGTCGATGAGTGTTCCGACTTTCTGTCCGGCGTTAGCTGTGACGACAAGTAGCATCATGATCACTGGAAGCTCTTGCATTCCACTCTTTTCAAGTAGACTTTGTTGGTCATTTGAGGTTTTGAAGACTCTGGAGGCAACATTTGAGAAAGCCTCCCTACACTGCTTTGCTAGGTCTGGTGGGAGATTTTTGATGAAATCTTCTTGACCCTCTGTGTACTTCTTTTTGCCTTTGTCCTTTTCAGATTTGTCACCAGACCTCTTTGACACATATTTGGGACAGAGGTAGTAGTGATGCTCAGCCTCTCCATCTCTGCAGTCCTCGTTTCTGCATAGAAAGCCAGGTTTGCAGAATGACTGGTCGTCGTGAACCTCAAGGCATCTTGTACACGCACCCAACTTCTTTACTGAAGCCTTCCTTTCTGCTGCACTCAGAGCGCTGAACTGCTTGCAGAAGTAGAGCTTCCTCTTGTGTTTGACATCGCCGCAGACTACACAGCCTTGGTCATCAGCTGACTTTGTAGACTTGGTTCTGGCACTTTTCTGCTCAATTCTGGTGTCTTTCCAACTCGGCTTACTTGGTTTACTTGGCTCCTCATCTCGTAGCTGCTCGAGCTCCTCGTAGATAGTCTCTTGCTGCTTGAGAAACGCCAAGAGATAATTAAACCTTTTCTCTGGTGTCACACAATGTTTTGGATCGGCTACATAAACAAGCCACTCTTTCTTAAGGGACTCGGGGAGTTTACTCTCTATCGATTTTGTTACGAGAGGATTCTTTATGGAGCCTGTGTCTCCGAGGTCACAGAGTGCTTTCTCCACGGCTTGAATCAACTCGACAATTTTCCTTGGTTGGCTACTTCTGACAGATGACATCTTCTGAAGGTCTTCCACTATTTCAATGGCAATAGCCGTTCGATTGCCATAGCGGTTCTCCAAGACACGGAGAATGTCATCTGCTGTGTTATAAGTAGTGAGGTGAAAGTCTTTCTTGATCCTGTCATCGAGACTGTCTAGCAACTGTATCTTTTTCACTTCTTTGGAGCCGGTTGGTTCTCCCTGTTTTTGGAGCGACTCCCAGTCTCTTCTCCACCTGTGAAAATCACGCTTGTAGCCAGAGAATCTGGGGAGAGCTGTGGGTTTCAGCCTAATGGTTGGGGTAAAGATGGGATGACTGGCAGTATTTGTTGATCCTGATCCTGTCGTCTCGCCATGATGAACTCAGCCTTTCTGGAAACCAGACTGGTTGCTTCCCGTTCGATCTCTTTCAACCGCTTGCGGAACTCCTTCTGGTCTTCCACTGGAACCCACTGCTGCCACTTGCAATGAGCTTCCTTTGCGGTCCCCACCAGTGACTTCAGATGGCTGAGCATGAATTCGTAGGCCTCATGGTTGCCATCAGGACGTACTCGAGCGACACGCTCACACTCAGCTTCTACTAGTTCTACAGCTGTGCACAGTTCATCTCCAAACTTTTGCCAAAGCATGTCTCTAAGTGGCTCTCCAACCTCCTTCAGCTTTAAGTCACATTCATTTGTGGTCCTTGCTATGTCGGCTTCTTGCTGTTCGGTTAGTTTGACTGACTCCTCCTCTTTGAGCTCTGCCTCCTTTACCGCAATGACCTCTGCCATGACTTTGTCATTGGTTTCCATGACTTTGTCGGCTCCCATGGAGAGTTTATTGAAGCTATATTGGAGCTGGTCTTCTGACATGCCGTCGTGAGTTCTGATGATACTGTTAGCTAGTCGTGTGAAGGATCGTTTTGCAGCAGTCCGCTCATTTTTTAGCTGCTCCCTGTTTTCCTGACTGTTTGATCAGCCATGTTGGATTTGGGTCCACTGACTGTTTGCAGGTTTTTTTTAATCTTTTTCCAGGTCACTGTTTTCACTGTTCCAGCTTCCAGCCCCGGTTTTTCACTGTCAAGCCCTTTGGTATATTTGCAGTTTCCCCGCTTGAAAGGGATGGTACAGTCCATAGGAGGTTTTCACTGGGTTTTACTCATACAATGACCACAACTTTGTTTTCTTTTGAGTTCTTCTTTACTTTAGTTTTGGTTATTTGCAGTACAGCATATGTAGTAAGGTTGTAAGGTGAACAACCTTAAATGAAAAATAAAAATAATTACTGTAAATACAATGCACATGAAATAATAAATGCAAAAATACATGCTTTACATATATTTTTTAACACTTGTGAATATTGTTTTTCCTTTCCTAGTGTATTTTTACGAATTATGTTTTTAAACAGTTTTAAACTTATGCAGTCTCATTAAAAATGCAAATATAATAGACTGAATCTTTAGCAGCATTCAAACCGTTTCTATCAAACCACATCTCTCAATAAACAAATCACATTAGTTTTTAACTCAACAATCATGTTGCTTTAGCTTGAGGACATCAAACAAACAAATGCTTGAACTAGAACGTATATTCTATACATTCTAACGTGCGCCACGAACGGCAAGTTGTATGACTCTTCTCTAACCACACAGTTTGTTTCTCACCGGCCGCTTCTCCAGCTTTTTATGGCTGCACCAGTGCTGCTTCTTTGTAGTTTCTTCTGCTGGTTCGTTGCTGCTGCTGGACGCACGCTCTTTAGTTTGTCCCTCTCCCGCTTTGATTACCGCCCTCCTTTCAGGTGTGGTGCTTTTAAAGCTGCAGCGACGCTGATTAGCAATTAGGGACTGATTACAGACAGCTGCCACTCTGTCAATCAGCCCGACTTTTTAACCCTTTGCTCTCCTGTGGATTCTCCAAGTTGACTTCACAGTAGTACATATGCCAGGCCAGTAGATGGTGCTGTTCTTACAGAATCAGCCCTTGCAAAAACAGAGCTAGAAATTGTCAAATTGAGCAAAATGAGGCATGGCTAAAGTGCATGATCTGTTTGGTATTTTGAAGAAAAAAAAAGTATAAATATGCCTTATATAGGTATGGTCCTACACTATATTATTCAAATATAGCATGATAGGTCCACCTTAAGGTACCGGGCTACAGTGGAAATGTCTACTGCAACACTCCCCACACGCACAAACACAGTACACCTGCAACTGTTACAATAAAGGCTCGATAATCAGCTCACGGCATATAGGTGTAAGCAGGGGTAACCTCCTCTATGGGGGTCCTCACCTCCTCTAGGGGGGCCCGGGGGCATGCTCCCCCTGAAGATTATTTTTTTTTAATATTGAAGTTAAAAGCATCAATCTGGTGCACTTTGAGAGCAAAATTAAGAGATATGGATACATATTTCAACACCCATAGGAAACAGAACTGTAAACAGATTTTCTTTTTCTTTATGGATATTTTACAAATCACTCCCCTGTGACTGTGTAATGTAAGGTAGCTTAGCTTCATGTCGAACACTGACAGTAAGTCAACATTTTCCATTTATATTGTATGACAAAGTGTTAATTTAATATCTCTGGCTAGCTATAGCTACTTGCTAACGGTTTAGCTTACCCACGTGATTCAAAGTAACGTCAACAACGTAGCTGTAATTTATGCTTTTCTTACATGTTTGCATAACTTGGAAGTTTACTGACATTTACATACCTTGTTTACCTGGCGCAAGTGGTGGCTCTGGGGTTGTTGTGTGAGCCATCACTTGAGAATTGTCGTCTTTTTTAAGAAAAAATGTTCTTATGTCCATCTTCAAAAACTCAGAGTCCGACTGACCGTTTAAACATTGTCACAGGATAGGTACCGGTCAGCCACGTTTATTTCCATGCAACTCTCTGGTGATTGGTCTGGTGTCTTGCTTCTGTTGCATTCACTGAACACGGAAATTACAATCCTGCCGTGCTCTCTTGTGTCATGATGAGGTTCAGGTAAAGCACGGTTAATGTATTATATTATTGAGGGAGAATTGTCCAGGGCTAAGCCCCGGATGCCCAGGCCAGGCGATGCGCCTGCTGAGCCCCATTTATTTTCCACACGGACGGCAAAAAAAAGTCCGACATTATATGATATAAAATAAAAACAATAATCGTGGCTTGATATTGAGTAAGAAAATGTTTTTATGAACCACACAGCTTCCGGTCTTCCAAGACCCGACCGGGTGCAGGCACGCAAAACTCGGACTCAGAACTCAATGGGAATGGTTGGCGTATCATATGCACGGAATCGGACTTCTGCGTACCTATTGCACGCATTTCCAATGTGTAAAGTCGTGTCATTTGTACGCAGACTGAAGAGAGTGGGTTGGTGTAAATATATGATTCCTAAATAGCAAAACGAGTTATTTTACTTTTGGTACTGAAGTAAGAGTTTGAATGCAGGACTTTTTCCTTGTCTTACAGTATTTCTACACTTTATCTACTTTCAGTTAAAAGTCCATTTTTAAGGTATGTTGTATTCTACTCCACTACAGTTCAGAAGTATATGGTACTTATCAGTGCTTGAATTGGAATAAAAAAGGTGCCAGTACTCTAAATCAGCAACTGTTTGAAGTCAATTTTATTTATACAGCCCAAAAACAAGAATTTGGCTCAAAGGTCTTTACAATCTGTACAACATACGACTCCCTCTATCCTTATCCTCATATCTTCGATTCAGTAATTAAAAAGAAACACAAAAAACCTTTAACAGACAAGGAAAAGTTTTTTTTTTAAACTTTATATTTACTGTAACGTTCAGAAATTGCATGTTTTTCCAGGACTAATCAGGGAGGTGTCCGGGGCTCTCATAGAGAACATGACGTAGCCTATACATGCCTGCATCAGGTCATATAGTATATCCTATAATGCTGGTGGTTTTGTCTCTTTACTGTATATTTTAGACAGGCTCACTGTACTTAAAAAAAGGGTTAGGGTGTCCTATAGTATACATTGGAATGATTTCAAACCTGTTTTTATTTATCCTAATAATTATAAAGGTGTGCCTTGGAAATATTTGTTTACATAAATTGTGACCAAACCGTTTGAGACCCACTGAGATAACTTAGACTAAAGTAAACTATCTAAACACTCAGAGTCCTTTACCTCACTGAGCGCGCGACCTCTCTCGCACTTGCTCGCTCGGAAGCTCGCTCCGGGCGCCTGATAAATCAACATCCCCCATTTTCATCACTTACAGCGCCCATCGTACAGGGCAAATGCAAGGCCCGGGGTGCAAAGGGTGTTTACTTTATTCAATTATTAATGTAAATGTATTATATCAACGGCAGAAAATTAGGCAGAATAAAAATAAAATAAAATCTTTTTTTTTTATAATTGTTTTTCTTTCTCCCAGCGCAGCGCCCCTCCAGATCTGGCGACCTAGGCGACCGCCTAGTTCGCCAGTGCCAAGGGCCGGCCCTGGGTTTATCCGGTCCGGATCGCCGGAGCTATTAGATTAAGATTAACATGCTTATTGTAGTTGTAAATGCACTGCCTTGCGGCCTGTAGCACCATCCTTGATGGAGCATATGGAAAGGAGTGAGCAGAGGGTAGAGTTGTCGACTCTTGTTTTGTTTTCTGTGACTATCTTCCTCACGCTCTCAGACTTTCAGTTGGCTGCATCTCAGGTCGGTTATTTTCATTTCCTCGCTCCTCGGTCCTCGGTCCTCGGTATCACCGGAAGTTGATTTGTCTGCGCCATCTTGAGTAGCGTCCCATGGCGCTTATTTCTGCCGGAGGACCGAGGACCGAGGATCGAGGATCGAGGAGCGATAATGGAGGAGCGGTTTCCCAGCGGAGTGAAGAAAACACATGAAACTCACGAGAGTCACTCCTCAGTTTATACTGTGTTTTGTTTCAATTAATGTATCATTTAGTTTTACATTTTCATTTATTGTCATTTCCATTCAGTCAGTCATAAGTACTATTTAACATGTTAATTTGCTACATATCCACACAAACAAATAAAGTGTGCAGTCCAATGAATGTTAATTTAACTGGGTTTTGATAGTAGATAACATATCTCTTTTTCTTCTCTTCTTTTCTTCTTTTTATTTCTATTGTAATCAATATTAATCTAACTATTGTTCGTTACATTTTAAGAATGGCGTTTATCTTTTTTGAGAATGAGTTCTTATTGTATTTAATGTATTTGGGTCTACAACAGATGATACAAATGTTTATGTCAGTAAATGTGTACTAACAGAGGCAGGGGTGTTTGTGAAAACGGACGTCGCTTCACGTGACGCTCCTGAGGAAAGGACGTCCCATTGCTCTTAAAACTCATTTCTCTGCTTCTCGTGGTTTCCTTGCGTCTCTCCATGCTTCCCTGGTGGGAGGGACTAAATGCAGGGAAACGACGTAAGTGAGGGACGCAAGGATTCCATTTAACCGACCTGAGATGCAGCCTTTCAGTTGCGTGCGCTAAGGAAGAGACGCGCTACCATGGAAACCAAACAATGATGTAGCTGTATTAAAGTCCGAGTGGAAACAGTCCTGAGTAAATCTGATTTAGTCAGAAATTGGGAGAAATGCGGGAGAAATATGACCCCAGGAGGAAACCGGGAGAGGGCAATGAAATCGAGTACTGCAGTGCGCAATGCCTCAATGAGGTCAATGTGGGCGGGAGCTCAACCTTTCTCAACCTTTGAGGCACGTGACGTCCCGACTCCCGTGTTGTGTACTTACCCAGTCACAAAAGTAACATATTATATCTTATATTATTAATATATATTAATTCTGATGTCTGTGGTTATTTAAACATTCCCTGATAAACGTTATTTCAGCATCAATAAATGAGTGTTAATCCCAATGTGTTTAGTGTACAACATCACATGTCATTTCACCTTCAATTCATGGTTTTCACAACGTTAGCCACATGCTAATGCTAACCGGAAATGAAGACCTTTCAGAATAAAGGTGTTAAGTTAATAGTTAGTGTGAACTTCCGTTTTTTTCAGAATAAAACTGCTTTAAATTAAAACCCTGTATTTAATTTAAATTACGTCATATCAACATTGATTTTAATTTCTTACAGTAGGAGAGGTTTTGGGGTTTAGGTTTGGGAGGGAGGAAGGAAGATTAGGATTAGGTAAAAAGCAGTGGCGGCTGGTGGAAAATATTTTAGGTGGGGCTGTGGAAATGGTGATCAAACAATAGTAGGGGGCATTTTTTGGAGAAAAGACCCCCTAAATTATGACTTCTGGTGATGTTAGAGGGGGGGGGGGAAGGACAATTTGAGGCTTAAAAATATGAGAAGACTGATCAATACCTCCATAACTTCAGTGTGGTTAGCTATGAATCTTCCAAAACTTCCAAACACCTTGTCCTGGACATAGTTTCTACAGCATAAACTGTGCTAACAAGCTGAGATTCCACAGATTCTAGAAATATAAGTATCATCACTGAGCGATCAGAACTCGCGACAGGGGAAGCAAATACAGACATCACACGACGTAGCTTTAGGTAGCAAAACACGGAGATATGCTCACCTTTTGCAGAATAACAATTCTGATCAAAAACGAGAAAAACGCAGCTGAAGGTTAATCCAATGTGTCTGTCACTTTGAAAAAATGATTGATGATCCATAATTCCATTTTTATGTCAAAAACTGAGTTTTCATTAGCTGCTAATGGTAGCTTCCAGAGTGTATGACAGCTTCCTGTTTTGTCTCCTTGGATACGAGTCCAAACAACTCACAGACTGCACCGGGCGCTCACGTAGGAGCCCTGTGACCATCAGATTTGACGACGCTGATTGGCTGAAATTATGTTTCGGCGGCATAGTTTAAAGATAGCAACAGTTGGCTTCTGCTGCACTTGCTGCACTCTCGTCTGGGCGCTGTGCATAGCGCCCAGACGAGAGGGAGTAATGATACACGGGCAAGGCCAGGCAGGAAACATGTGACTTATCAGTAACTTTAGACATCGTAACACAATTTTAAACGAGATTTTATTGTAGATTATACATTTGACTGATACCAATTATATAATATTTACCTTGTTTATTAAAAATAAAAATACAATATATATAATATATATATTTTTATTTATTTTTATTTTTTAATGTGGGAAGAGGGGGGGCGGCGCCCCTAGCGCCCCTATGGGCCGGCCGCCACTGGTAAAAAGGTAGGGAGTGGTTAGGGTTAGGATGGGGGAAGGGAAGGGTTAGATTGAAGGGAGAGAAGAGAACTGCTACCGGGAAACAGGATGCAACGCGTCATCTGTGAAGCTCCGCCCACGTTGAGCTCCCGCCCACATTGAGCTCATTGAGGCATTGCGCACTGCATATAGTGGTGAAGTCCCTCCCCTTCCGGTGGACCTCCATGGGACCTTATTTCAGAAAAATTATGTATTGAAGTCAATGGAGAGAGAAAGATTATCTTTCGATTCCGTTTGAATTGTGCCACGAATTACACATATGATGTTTGTCAATTTAAAAGATAATTTTGCAAGTAAAAAAAAAAAAGATGTGTCGTAAAACTGTGAAGTAACACATTTGTTTGTGTGAAACGCTCAATGAACTACATCTCTGGTCTCACAGACTCGCACAACAACACACGTCACCAAGATGGCCGTCACTACTGTCTTGTCAACAAAACGATTGACTACCCTCACTATCACCACAATGAAACACGTCCAGAAGAATGTCATGCAAAGCTGCCTGCCTGCCTGCCTTCCTTTGATTCTCTCTGAACTGACTGGTCTTTTTAATGTTTAATGTCAACCATTTGTGCAGATAGCATGAAGTAGAAAAGATCGCAGAGGCTAGCGTTAGCGTTAGCATTTCTCCCCCGGTCTTAAAGTGTGTATTATAGAATGATCACACCGGTGACAGTACTCTTCAAAGGGTTCACGAAATATGACTACTACTCTTACTGTTTAACATTTTGGGTTACTTAATGTTACTTCATGTTAAGGCTAATAAAAATGACATGGCTGTAATGCTAACTAACGTGCTAGCTACTAGCTAGGTAGCTAACTTGATCCAGACACTCCTGGTCCTTTCATCAGACGGGAAGCGAAAGAACGAGCAAGACCCATTGCTGGTATGATAACAACTCTGGAGGGTTGGCAAGTATGCTTTAATGATCAATAATTATAAAACATAGGCCTATATATTATTCTGAAATGGACCAATCTGCACAATGACTACTTTTACTTTTGGTACTTTAACTATATTTTGATGATAATACTTTTCTACTTTTACTTGAGTAACATTTTGAATGCAGGACTTTTACTGTAACAAAGTATTCCTACACTCTGGTACTTCTGCTTTTACTCAAGTACAAGATCTGAGTACTTCTACTTTTACTCAAGTACAATATTTGAGTACTGTTCTCTGTACTGCAGTACTCACCTGATTTGTACAGCCAGTGGTAGAGGTTGCTGCCGTCGATCAGCAGCCGGCACTGAAAGAGGTGGAGATCCCGGTAGATGCTCCGGTGTTTCTCCAGCAGAGTGGTCAGGCCTTGGACTCCCATCCTGGGCAGAGAGTTTCTGAGGAGCCGGTGGGAGGGGATCCGCTCTTATAGGAGCTGCTGCACCTCCTCCCTCCCTTAAGTTTCACTTTCCTCACATCACAGCAGCTCCCAGTCTCTGCCTACTCTCCACCGTGTTAAGCCATTATTTAAAAAATATTTAGTCTTTATTTTGAGAAATTAAGTCATTCTTGAGATATTAAGTCATTATTTTGTAATATTAAGTCATTATTTGAAATATTAAGTCATTATTTTGTAATATTAAGTCAAGTTTTGTAATATAAAGTCTTTATTTTGTAATATCAAGTCTTTATTTTGTAATATACAGTTTTATTTTGTAATATAAAGTCTCTATTTTGTATTATTCATTCATTATTTTGAGATATTAACTCATGTTATTTAAAAAGTTCCTAATTTAAATGACATACTTGCCTCCCTTGGCAGGAATGTTTTTGTAAAGTTTGGAAACGGAAAGTGAAACTCAAAGGAATTACTCGTTTTAAACTTCATACAGTCTATGGTTTGACCCCAAGTGCTCCTTTGGCAAGCGGTCACAGGTCCTGGAACCACCTCGATGGAAAATGCGTCAAATCTACTCCAGGGGGGCCACTTAATAATTGTTGAATGTTTTGGAAGTTTTTGTTAGATATATGAACTCAACAGACAAAGCAACAACCCTACTCTTAATATGATTTATTTATTTGTAAATCATGTATTATTTGATCAATAAATTAATTTTAACAGCTTTCTTTTACACATGTTCCATATGTAACCTTAACTATTGTGTGTGGTGATAAACTAAAATGTCATGGGGACATACAGATTCGGCCTTTAATGGTCCAAGGGCAGGGCAGATGAATACAACTATGCCATGAATGGAGGAGAGACATTGGTATAATTATTACTATTCACCAAAACATTATTCAACAATGTTTAAACAAACTAACTCCATGTCCGGTTTTGCAAACTTTATTGTTGGTGTCAGAAATCACCATTTGTTGATTCTCTACCTACCTGACCTGAGATCAGTCTCTATCTTCCCGCCCACCACACTCACGTTATCACTTGCCTGTCTGCCCACTTCTCATTAACATAGGCTAATGATCATGCAGCTGCACACCGGGAGGTTTCACAGGTTAAATCAAAGGTCCCTCTCTCTGGGAGCAGCGTTTCAGGTGAGGAAGCAGCAGAGGGAGTGCAGTCCAACATGAGGCCAAACATGACTCTCGTGGTGCTGCTACTGCTAGCGGTGTGTTTCCTCGGTGTGTGTACGCTCTCACATGTGGAGGAGATGAAGACCCAGGAGCGGCTCTTCCTCAGCTCTCTGGGGCTCTCCGGGCTGCCTCAGCCGGCGGGGAGCCACCAGTCCCGGCGCCATGTCCCCTCCGCGGTCTGGAGGATGTTCCGGAGGTCAGAGAACATGAAGGCCCGGGAGAGCGACCCCTGCACGGTGTCAGAATACGGAGTCCGCTGCAACATCATCCGATACGTTCAGGAGGACCAAGGTAAAATGATGTTTAATGTGAATTAGATGACAATTGTGCTCCTAAAACCAGAATCTAGACGTTTGAAGTGTAGTTCCTTACACATATCCAGGACTCCTACGTCATTAAATGCAGAAAACATGCATTGCTTTAAAGATCCAGTTATGAAAATATGCACACCACATCTTCATTGAATACAAATGTTTGAAAACATCAAGACATGACATGTTTGTACTACAGCCAGTACAATAGACATATCAATAAATGTAGGTGAAAGTTGAATAAATTATATGTGAGACAGCATTATCAACAGACCCAACTTGAACAGCTCACTAAATATCTTTTTGCATGTTCAAGTTTCAAGGCTTTTATTGTCATGTGTGCATAGCTACAGTGTAGTTATGACAATGAAAATATTAGGTCACAGGCTCCTCCAACAGTGCAACACAATAAAACAGATAAAATATTACATCATTGAAATAGAATATAATAGGAACAGAATATGATAGAAACTGTGCAGAATAGTCTATATACAGTCATTTGAATATTGATATATATTATATATGAGTTGCAAACAGATGAATGTTATGTATGCAGTGTTTCCCCTACCATTGTCTTGGCGGGGCGCTGCACACAGCAATGCAAAGCAGGAGTTCAGGTTTGACAAGTAAACACTGACCTCATGTAAACTCCAGCTGAGCTTTAAACAACTCCAACAGGTGATCAGTCACATGACTAAAAACAGCAGAGTGTTGCATGGCTTTTATCTTCAGTGTTTGTCCTTGGTCTTTCAGTTGTTTTAAGGGGTCATGCGGCACTATGAGGGGTATAAGAAGGTGTTTCAGGGGGATGCTATAGGAAACCAGAGGACTTTTAGGGGTCCTAGCTGGATTCCACTTGTTCTTTCGATGTGGTTCCAGGTGTACTTTATTAAGGTATTTTAGGGACACTTGAGGTTGATTTAGGGGAGGAATAGAGGAAAACAGGGTCCAACAAAATCACAAGTTAGTGTTATTAAGGGTTCTTATGTTTGTTTCTCAAGGTTTTTTAAAATTACACTGTTTGTGAGGGATAGGGTTGAGGGTCTTTTTATTTATTTAGTCTTGTGTCTACCATTAGAATTTGGGAGTCACTATATGTTGATCCTGCAGGGTCTTCTGGAGGATGAACGTTTAGTCACATAAAAACACCATTTAAAAATATAAAACAAAGTATTTAACATTTCCTTATTTATATCCTCCTTTATTACCTCATTGAGTGAACATAAAAACACAAGACAAGCGAATCGTTTGGAAAAATAAGTAGAAGAGAAAGAATAAAAGAATAATTTTAGTTATGAATACAAGTAAACAAATGCACAAAAATATCTCTGACAAACAGTCACTAAGAACGTACGTGAGGAACAAAGCGTTAACATTCATGAGACTAAAGAAACACAATTATCACGTTTTTTAATATAACATGTTTACAGTGAATTCCACTTATTAAAACTCTTTTGTGTTTTCAATAACAATCGAACAGCGCATCACATTTTAAGGGCAAATAAGAAAAAACAAGTGCTGATGCCCATCAACCTAAGGTGATGGGCATCAGCACTTGTTTTTTCTTATATTTCTATATTACCATGCATTAATGAGTTGGATATTAAAGGTGGGGTAGGTAAGTTTGAGAAACCGGCTGGAGATACACTTTTTGTTATATTCCATGGAATGCTCTTAACCCTTAAGAGTCCCTTTAAAAAAAAAAAAAACGTATTTGTTCCTAAGGCCATAAAATGCCACCTTCACAAAAACTGCTATAAAATTGTGATATATTAATATTTATTTCCACTTTAAAAGAGTAAATCTTTTAGAACTACTCCAGCCTGACATACACATGAAATATGAATTATATTTTGGGGATTTTAACCCTTTAAATGCCAGTTTGTTGAAAAAACTCCACAGTTTTTTTTATTGAAAAAAACAAAAAACTAGAATAATTTTCAAAAAATACATTTCAAGGAATATTTGATTATTGTTATTATTAGGTCCCTAGATTGGTCAATGATTGGCAGCAACATTAATTGTTGAATGCATTGTTATTTTTTTTGCAGCGTTAGATTCAAACAAAAACTCACACTCGTGTTCCTAAGGCCAGAAAATGCCACCCTCACAAAAACTGCCATAAAAACATGATATATTCCTATTTTTTCCTAAATCTTTTAAAACTACTCCAGCCTGACTAAAATGAATAATACAAGATCATTTTGAACCAGAAAAACATTATTTTACAAAGATGAACATTGAATGAACACTGTGTGTCTGGCTGTGAGAGTTCAGCTCAGGTCGAGCAGGGGCTGCAAACTCTTCTGTCCATGCAAAAGTTGCACTGCCTCCTGCTCTTCCGTTCACTGATGAAAGAGGGGCCTGCAGCAGCACCCTGCAGATCTGACACCATTGTTGCAGCGGCTGATGAGCGGGGAAGGCGCCCTCTCTTCTTGATGTGTGGGGTCACCAGCATTTCTCCCACCTCTTCAATGAAGAGCCTCCTCCTGTACGGTTTCTGCTGCTGCCAGGATGGCTCGATTGATGTACACAGGACGTAGGCGTTGTAATGGGAAATGTCAACCAGGTTGTGGAAGAGGGCAAGTGGCCAGCGATTTGTTCTCCTCCTGCAGGAGTAGGTGGCAACAACCTAACAAAAACATAAAACAAGACAATTTGAATACATGATTCCAAGCATTTTCTCTCATGATGCAAATATTAATTATTTCATAGGAAAATGCTCATTTGAAAAAAACCTACATATATTTCAGACAAGAATATAAGAGTAAGAATACATGTGTGCGTAACTGATGCCTAATGGCACCTACCTTATCAAGGTTGTCGACACCTCCTTTGCATCGGTTGTAGTCTTTGATTATGACTGGCTTTCTCTTAATTTCGTCGCTTACGTCTGGACTGCGGTGTTTCGTGCTTAGAAGCAGCACATTCCTGCCCCGTCGAGGGATGTAAGAGACCAGTGTGTGGGTCTTCGTAAAGGAAAAGGTGGAGGAGAGGATCGCTCTCGCTCTTGCCTGGAGCAAAATAGGGGGAAGCTCAGGCTTGTTTCGGTGAATTGTGCCAACCAGGGCCAGTTTTCTCCTGAGCAGCTCCTCAGCCAGGGCGAAGGACGTGAAAAAATTGTCACATGTAATGATGTGTCCCTGGAGCCCCTCTGTCATCTCCAGGACCACCCTCATCCCCTGGTTGACTTCAGGAAGACTGCCAGCTGCTTTGCCTGTATACACCTGCAGTCTCCAGGCGTAGGATGATTTTACATCACAGTTTGCCCAAATCTTTATACCGTATTTGGCCGGCTTTTTTGGCATGTACTGCTTGAAGCTGCACCTCCCTCTGAATGGGACGAGCTGTTCATCCACGCAGACGTCGCTGAATGGGCTGAACAGCATCGGCAGGCGGTGCGTCCACATATCCCAGGCTTTGTGGAAGGCAGCCAGCTTGTCATCACGGCGCCGCGGTCGGGATAGCTTGTCGTCGAACCGCAGTGTTCGGCTGATTTGGTGAAACCTCTTGTGGGACATCGTGGCTCGGAAAATGCTCCGTCCCGATTTCTCACTCTAGAGGCTGAGGGTCGATTCATTTTTTGACCTGTAAACACCGGCCAAAATGAGCAGCCCCACGTAAGCCTGCAGTTCCTCTGTGTCCATATCTCGCCACTCTGCAATTGACCGTCTCCCATGCAGGTTTGTCATGGACACAATATGCTGCAGGATGTCATCCGTCAGCAGCAGTGCAAAGCTGGATGCCGGGTCACTGATTCGGGCGACAGCATAGTGTGTTGGTCCCGGGATCAAGCGGAGCATCTCAGTGTTTGTGGGAGACCAAAACACTTTACCATTTTTTGAAGTCCATCCTGCAGCTGCTTCCTCCAATTCCCCTCCGCTCTCAGTTTCAGATGAGTCTGAGTTGGACTCTAGCTGGTCTGTTCCCACCTCTGAGGCGTCCTCCGTGGACTCTGAGGCCTCTTCTGTGTCAGCCTCAGAGTTCACGGAGGAGGATGAGGAGCCATCCTCGCAATCAGAGTGCATGATGATGTCCAGAGCCTCCTGTGTGCTGTAATGCCTTGCCATCTCCAAAAAGACTACTCCTGCACTAATAGTAATACTTATAACCATGGTTGCAGTGCACCTGTATAAACAACCTGAGCGAGAACCAAAACAAAGTCAAATTTTTTGTTTTGGTTCTCACAACTCATTGTTTTTATTATTGAATTAGATTATTACGCAGTGTGGCCTTCTAAGAGAAAAGTATTTTGAAGTTTGACACACACACACACACACACACCACACCACACCACACCACACCACACCACACCACACCACACCA
>CALSBW010021943.1:5118-17474 GCA_943590975.1 Lindbergichthys nudifrons | reverse complement strand
GACAGACCTCACTTTTACCTCACCTACCTCTATTAAGCTTACCATTGCAGTGTTTCCCCTAGGATGGAGTCATAGCAGCATGTGGGCCCAGCATAATGTAAGCACTGAGCGCATGGAATTTTGTGTGTGCACGTGCGAAGTGCGCCCCGCCAATTTGTTTCTATGTGTCTGCCAGCACAAGCAAGGCTCTTGAGGCTTAGTACCAGGGCCGGTTCTAGCCAATTTGCTGCCCTAGGCGAGATTTTATATATAAAGAATAAATGAAAAATCTCTACAAAAGACAAATACACTACAAAAACAGAAACTTATTGACATAGGTAATATACCTCAAAATGGCTTCAAATGTATTCAGTATTGTATGAACATGTTTGAATTGGGGAGTGGACATCACATCCTCTAGGGGGTCCGGGGGTCTGCCCCCCCCGGGAAGATTTTGTTAAACATTTTAAAGTAAAATGCTTCAATCTGGTGCACTTTGAGCGCACAATTACTAGAGACCTGATCTAGGGGGTACAACTCTAAAATACCCATATGAAAAAGATCGGTTTACATTTTAATAATCAAATAAGTATGTGAACATAACCAATAGCCTACCATGGCCAATAACAAATAAATGTAACTTTTTTTTTTTTTTTCATTCATATCTTATTTTACCTTAAAGTGGACCTATCATGCTATATTTAAATGATATATTGTAGGGCCATACCTATATAAGGTATATTTATACGTTTCTGTTTTCAAAATACCAAACAGATCATGCATTTTAGCCATGCCTCATTTCGCTCTATGTGCTGTTTGCTGTCTACGGGTCTGATTCTGCTGACCACGCCCCCCTGCAGGAGAGGTGAGCCGTGCTCTGATCAGCTGCTGGGCTGTCCGAAGAGGGGGAGAAAAAGAGATCTCCGTGTTTTATTATAAAGAGTCGTTATTCATTTGTTTTAAAGCTCAATAAATAACAAAGAAGACCTTTGACCGGCACTTTTCAAATTTTGTCCGGAAGATTTAAACTTTAACGGACATCGTGACCGGCGAAACAAACTGAAACTGAAACTCTGCCGCACGGTCCCCTCGTTCCTTGGAAGAGGCGGAGAGGTGGGTGTTTGTCATCTGCTGGTGGACTAACCGGAGAGAATTACAGTGCTTGCCTCGACGGGGAGGGATTGCATTCAAAAAAAGCCACAGCGGAGAATAAACAGAAGGGTAACCATGGTAACTATGGGCGGGAAGTCTTCTTCGCTGCTTTTGTGGCAGGGGGTCCAGAGAGTCAGGGAGGGAGGAGGCGATGAATGATTTGACTAACCGCTCAAAGCACTTCATGATGATGGAGGTGAGTGCTGCTGGGCGGTAGTCGTTGGGGCAGGTGATTATTGTCTTTTTCGGGACAGGAAAGATAGTGGAGTGTTTGAAGCATGTGGGGACTACAGACTGCAGCAGGGACCTGTTGAAGATGTCCGTGAACACCTCTGCCAGCTGAGCTGCACACACCCTGAGAACACGGCCAGGGATGCCATCAGGTCCAGGAGCCATGTGTGGGTTAACCCTTTTAAAGGATTTGCACACATCTGCCCTGTTTAGAACAAAAGGGCAGGGCTCTGGCTCCTGGTCCCTCCGTACCTCCACAGCCTGGCTGCTCTCAAAGCATGCAAAAAAACTGTTCAGCTCATCTGGGAGAGATGCGCACGCAGACACTCCCGCAGCACCCCCCGCTGCTCCTTTGTAGTCTGTCATTGTTCTTAGTCTCGCCCACATGTTCCTGGTGTTACAGCCTTTGAAGTCAGATTCCACCTTCTCTTTGTACTGTCTCTTTGCATTGCTAATTGCTCTCCAGAGATCATACCTAGATTTCCTGTACTCCTCCAAATCTCCAGCTCTGTGCGCGATAGTGCGCGCTTTCAGCTTGCCGCGCACCTCGCAGTTTATCCAGGGCTTTTGATTTGGGAATGTTCGTACAGAAACCTTCGGTACCACGTCATCGATGCATTTCCCAATGTAGCAGATGACAGTGTACGTGTGTGTGTTGATGTTATTGTCCTCAAACACACTCCAATCCGTAGAGGCAAAGCAATCCTGCAGTGCTGAATCTGACTCCTCGCTCCATCGCTGTACTGTCCTTGTCACCGGTCTGTCCCTTTTGAGTTTCTGCTTCTAAGCAGGCAACAGCAGCAGTGAGATGTGGTCTGCCGAAGGGAGGGCGAGGGAGAGCCTTATATCCATGTCGAAAAGGGGAATAAACATGGTCCAGTATGTTTCCCCCGCGCGTCGGGCAGCTGATGTGTTGGTAATATTTTGGCAAGACCTTCTTCATGTTGGCGGTGTTGAAATCTCCGGCCACAACGAACGCCGCATCTGGCCGTGAAGACTCGGTTTTATCAATAATCCCAAACAGCTGATCGAGTGCCGTGTTGTTGTCGGTGAGCGACTGCGGCGGGATATACACTGCTGTTATCACAACAGATGTGAATTCCCTCGGCAGATGAAAGGCCCGGCATGAGATCACGAGGTGCTCTAGATGGGCGGAACAGTCCGAAGAAATAATCTTCACATCTGTGCACCAGTTGTTATTAGTCATTACACACACACTGCCTCCCTTACTTTTCCCCGAGGTAGCAGTCCGGTCCTGACGAAAAATAGAGAATCCATCAGGAACAATGGCGGAGTCCGGGATAGCGGGGTTGAGCCAAGTCTCAGTGAGAATTAACACGTTACAGTTTTTAATGTCCCGTTGAAAAGCAATCCGGCTTCTGAGTTCATCTAGCTTATTTTCAATGGATTGAACATTAGCCAGAAGAATACTCAGAAGAGGGGGTCGGTTCTCTCGTTTCCTCAGTCTGACCAGCAGCCCGGCGAGGGACCCCCGCTTGGTCTTCCTCCTGCGTCTCTCAGGTAGGACAGCAACAGGTAGCCATGGCGAATCTCCATTGTCTGTCGGAGGGTTATTATTGTCCACGAAGTTTCGCAATTGAAGAAGTTCCCCTCTGCTATATTGTATGGCAGAGTAGGTGCGGTCGGCTTGCATGTTGCGAACCATGTTAAAAGTAAAACGGCAAAAGTAAAATAAATATGTACAAAATACGAAAAGGGCAAAGTTGGAGAGGAGCACAAAGACGATGCGGCCATCTTCACCGGCGCATCCTTTGACATTTGTAGATGTAGATTTGTTTTGTTGTGTCTGTCGGTTGTATTGAGTTGTCTTGTTTTGTGTCAGCTGTAGTTGTGTTGGTTATTTCAGAGACACAGAAGGAGCTCTGAGAGCAGCATGGAGGAGAACAAAGAGACCCCTGGAGCTCAGGTCAGTGTGCACTTCATCACAATATATTCCTAACACTGTTATCCCCAAATGAAAGATCACAACCTGTTTAGAAAATACAATATTAATGCACAATATGGTTGGATATAGATTAGAACATTGCTACTTAGTAATGTTCTAACATTTATCACATTACGCAAACACAACCGAACAGAATGCAAAAATAATGCTAAAAAAATAAAAGTGTGCAGATACTAGAATCATCAGTTTAAAGTACAGACCAAGAATATAATTACATTAGCAAATTCAACAAAAATACAATAAAAGCACATCCACAAACAGAGCAGAGTACAGCTTACAATTCTCCAAATAGATTAACCTCATTCAACATTTCCTCACAGTAGTTTAGTCATTTCACTTTAACCTTCCATCACTTCTGCAATGTCCCCACTTTTTTATAAATTCCAAAAACAATTCCCAAATGGTGTAAAATTCAGAAGCTTTCTTCTTTAGTATATATGTGAGTTTCTCAAGAGCCAGACTCAAAGTTAAATTGTTTAACCTGTGGCTCAGGGAGGGGCAACCAACATTTTCCCAACACAAAGCAATTGAGCGCCTGGCTTGTAGAAGGCATAGGTTAAAAACATTTCTTTCCCTAACCGATAGCGAACAGTCTTCTGGATAAATGCTTAAAATACAACGTTTAGGGCTTAAAGGGGTTCACAACGAGGTTATTTGGGAAATGTATCTTGTCACCGAAGTCCAACATCTTTTAACCTCTACACAATCCCTCAAGCAATGATACCTTGATGGATCTTGCATTTATAACATAGATCAGGAATGTTAGGGTTAAACGTGTTAAACATCACAGGGGTGATGTAAGTTCTCATTATCCAATTATATTGTATTAATCTAAGACGTGTATTAATAGTTTGTGTTTGTGCCTTTGAACAAATTTTACCCCAATCATCCTCTGAAATATCCTCTGAAATATCCTTTAATACGTCTTTTACTTTCTGAGTTGTCTTTATGGTTTGCAACCATTATGTTATAAAGTTGAGTAACCAGCCCTTTGCTGTTACAGTTTTTTATAGACAGTATCTCTACTGTGGACGTAGGAGGTTGTTGGAACAAGTTGTTTAAGTTTGCCAATATAAAACTCCTAACTTGCAGGTACTTGCAAAAGTGTTTCTGTGGCACGTCATGCTTTGTTTTCAGCTCGTCAAACGACATTAGGTTGCCGTCCATCTAGTAGCCTTACAATACCCTTACTTAATCATGTTTGGAAGCCCATGTAATTTTTACCTTGGCTGAAAAGTTCATTGCCCCAAATAGGTGAGAAACAAGACAACATTGGGGAGTCGCCTATATATTTATGTGCTTCATGCCAGACAAACATTTTATGTTTCACAAACGGATTCATTGTTTTTTTCCTTAGCTTTCTATTCTCTGCTCCTTCTAAAAATCTATCCAGCACCCTTTGAAGACAACAACTCAACTCGTAACCACGGCAAATCAACTCCTCTTGAAAACCAAAACATTGCAGCCCTCAATTGTGCCACCCAGTAGTACTGCTGAAAATATGGTAGTTTTAACCCTCCCCTATCATAAGGTAAATACAACAGAGAGAGTTTAGAAGAAGAAGAAGATGCACTTTATTAATCCCTTACAGGGAATTAATAAATAAATAATAAATAAATTGTGTGTTATGTGTACACACATTACACAAACACAGAGGATATACATGCACACACACAACCACATGCAGATAGGAGAGGTGGCAGAGAGGGTTAGGGTACCCGGCGCCAAGGGAGCAGTTTCGAGGTTAGGTGCCTTGCTCAAGGGCGTGTGGCGCAGTGGATAGAGCCTTGGTGTTGGGATCAGGGGGTCACAGGTTCAAACCCCACTGCAGTCAGCATGTCGTTGTGTCCCTGAGACACTTCACCCCAAATTGCTCCTGCGGGGATTGTCCACAGTATTGAGTATGTAAGTCGCTTTGGATAAAAGCGTCTAACAAGTAATATAATGTAATACCCCGGCAGTGGCCTTGGAGGTGAACTGGCACCTCTCCAGCTACCAGCTCACTCCATCTTTTTTTGGTCTGACCGGGACGTGAACCGGCGACCCTTCGGTTCCAAGACCAAGTCCCTACAGACTGAGCCAAGTCTCGGCTTCCTGTTATTCCAAATACATTTAGAAAGTAGCTTTCTTATTTTAGAGAAAATGGAGGAGGAGGTGCTCGTGGGATTGATTGAAAAAGATAGAAACATTTTGGCAATATACTCATCTTAATGATATTAATTATTTCCACTAAGGACAGAGGCAATGTTGTCCACCTAGTGGAATCCTCTGACACTTAAGCTAATAAGGGTTTGTAATTAGATGCACTGAGAATGTCTATCTTTGGTGTAATTTTAATTCCCAGATAAGCAAAACCGTCTATGGCATTTACAAATGGGAAAGATCATTTTGGATTTCTTCCCTCCTGTTCATTGAGAAATATAATAGAGGATTTATCTTTGTTCACCTTAAAACCAGAGATTTTACCAAATTGATAGATTACTTTTAAGAGGGATTCTGCAAGACCTGATCAAAACACTATGGCATCATCTGCATACAATGCTATATGATGCTCTAGGTGCCCTGTCTTAATACCATAAATCAAAGGGTGTGATCGTATGGCTATTGCCAACGGCTCCATACAATAGCTATCACAAAAAGTAGAGGCGAAATATGAGAGCCATGTCTCGTGCCGCGAAAGAGTATACATGGTTGTGAAATACAATTATTGGTTAATACTACTGCGGACGAATCAAAAAATATAATTTTAATCCATTTAAGAAAGTAGTCAAGACCAAAGCGCTTAAGCACTTCTAGCAGATAGGGCCATTCGACTCTATCAAACGCCTTTTCTGCATTGAGTGACAAAATGGCCTTCACAAAACGTAACCCTCCTTACATTATGGAATCCCTGAGGATTTTTAACAACGCCGCTTTGATCTGCGCGTATCATCTGTGGCAGGAACCTCTCCAGTCCCATAGCCAATGATCTTTGCGTCAGAGTTCAAAATTGGAATTGGTCTGTTAGAGCCACATTCGGATGATGATTTACCTGGCTTTAAAATAAGAGTTATTAAGGCACTTTGTAGCGAAGGGGGGAGGCTGCCCTGCTCAAATGATTCCATGCATACATGTATAACAATGGGGATATCAATTTTGCATTGAAAAATGTATACATGTAAATTGGGATCCCGTCAGGTCCTGAGACCTTACCACCTTTCATGTTAAGAATGGAAATATCTTCAAAGTTCAGTTGCCTATTCATTGCGAGTTTTGTTTCTACGGAAATATTGGGAAAAGACAGCTCATCGAGGAAAGTGTTTTGACTTACCAAATTCGATGGATAATCAGATAAAGCCTCTTATAGAACGAAACAAAGGCCTGATTAATTTCCAATGGATCTGTAGTTATTAACGTAATGTGGCTTTCGGTTTGGGCAAACTGCGTGCGAATCACTCTCAATCCTCAATGGTAATGTTTAGGTGGATTTTAGGAACTTCCCCTCAATTATATTGGCTCTAACAGTTAAAAGAGGTTTCAATCACCAAAATTGACCAAATGGCTCCAGAGATACGGCAAATACACCCAGTTTTTCTAAACCTCTCTAAAAAGGTCAAATTTAACTTGTTTTGCATCAATCTTGAAACAGGGTACTTATTATATTTTGTAGTTTTACCCCATCATTCAAGGGTGGTTTTCACTATAAGTAATGGTTTTTTTTGACGGAAACTATCATTTACATATTTTTACTATCTGAATTTACTTAAAAATAAAATCATCTATATCAATTCTGACACTTCTACATCCAACTCACAGGTGTATCATTGCTTTGAGAAAAAATACCACCTGCACCACACGCCTCCCCGCCATTTGTTCTGGACTTGTCATTTTCGAGCCTGAGGTCTGAAAAACAGGCTCGGGGCTTAACAGGTTAAACAAATAGCTCTACATCCCTGGCCGAAATGTCCCAAAAATGAAGTCCGAGTTTGAAATATATTTCAAATAATGTATGCACTGCCATTTCCCCACATACACATAACAGTCTGCAATGAAACGGTTGTCTCCTGTGCGCTCCACTTCTTACTTGGCGCACCGAGAACTTTCTAATTTAGTCATTGCCCTTTTAGGGACTTCGTACAATACAAATGCAAATATTTTATCCTTTCGAGTCATCTGTCTCAAGCCTAAGTCAATTCTCAAGTCATGAATACCAAGTCAAAGTCAAGTCGAGTCTTTTATCAATGTTAGTCAAGCAAGTATCAAGTCAAAAAATATGTGGTTTGAGTCCCCCACCTCTGTTATATTCTGTTAGAATGTTGCTGTATTACTGTATCAAATATAATAAACACAAACAGTTAGTACAAGTAGTATTTTTTTTTTTAACTGAAAGTTTGTATTAAGTGAGTTTTTATTGTGTTAACTGTGTATGTATTTATGTTTTTTAATTTACTTTCTCTCTTTCTCCGTCCGTCTGTTTTAGAAACCGAAAGGAAGAGAGAGACGTCACAGCTGTCAGCAATATGATGAATCCTTCACAAAATCTGGAAATGTAAAACGCCACCTGCTTATTCATACTGGAGAAAAAACGTTCAGCTGTGAAGAGTGTTGCAAAACGTTCGCAACATTATGTTCTCTCATAACCCATCAACGTATTCACACAGGAGAGAAACCATACAGCTGTAAAGAGTGTGGGCAAACGTTCACTCAATCAGGTACTCTCAAAATGCATCAACGTATTCACACTGGAGAAAAACCATACAGCTGTGAAGAGTGTGGGAAAACATTCATATCATCATATGCTCTCAAAACACATCAGCGTGGTCACACTGGAGAAAAACCATACAGCTGTGAAGTGTGTGGGCAAACATTCTCAACATCATATACTCTCAAAACACATCAGCGTGGTCACACTGGAGAAAAACCATACAGCTGTGAACTGTGTGGGCAAACATTCTCAACATCGTATTATCTTAAATCACATCACCGTATTCACACAGGAGAGAAACCGCACAGCTGTGAAGAGTGTTGCAAAACGTTTGCGACATCAGGTTCTCTAAAAAAACATCAACGTATTCACACAGGAGAGAAACCATACAGCTGTGAAGAGTGTGGGAAAATGTTCACTCAATCAAGTTCTCTAAAAAAACATCAACGTATTCACACTAGAGCGAAATCGTACAGCTGTGAAGAGTGTGGGCTAACGTTCACAACATCAGGTGCTCTCAAAACACATCAACGTGTTCACGCTGGAGAGATACCATACTGGTGTGAAGAGATTCTGTTTTCTCCCTAACCCAGTGGTTCTCAAACCTTTTCCGTATGGCCCCCCTTTGGAGAAAAAAATGCTGACATTTCAGAAAAGTGTGTGTTTTCACAGCATTAGTGGCTGCAATGAGCTGGTTTTGCACAGCACATTTCTTCAAAACGGGGTTGAAGGCTCAGTGGCGGCGCCAGAGATTTTCTTTTGGGGGTGCTGTGGGGTAGCTTGACATTTCATAGAGGGTGCTCAAACATTTAGGGTTTCCCATTAATGTACTGGTCGCTACAGTTACCTATAATGATCATATAAACCTGTGCCTCGGAAATAATTGTTTACATTAATCTTGACCAAACCGTTTGAGACCCACTGAGATAACTAATCTCAGTGAGTAATCTAAACACTGAGAGTCCTTTACCTCACTGAGCTGAGGTTATCTGAGCCTCTCAGTCTGACAGGCGAGAGTTCTCCCTCCACCTTGTTGTTGAAAAAGCTCCTTATATCCGTTAGCGTAGCTAGCTAGCACCAGATGCTAAAAACACCATCTCCGGTACCGATGCACGTGCTCTCTCGCGCAGGCACTCAAAATGGCTCGTTCCACACACACAGAGCAGAGCTTGAATAAATCACAGAGACCCAGGCGTTCTTGTAATGTACTCTAGCATATTATTTTTGAATAAATTATTTTTCAAGTTTTGAATTTCACACATAAAAAAATACATACATTTCTTGGGGGTGCTTAGGGGTTGCTATGGCTATCCTAGGGGGACCTGTAGCACCCCCTAGCGCCGCCTATTGACCTTCCATCCTCAAAATGTACATTACACACCTGTGTCCTACAGCGCCCTCATAGTTTTCCCTATGTTCCCCTGTTTGGTTAATAAAATGTGACTTAAACTTTGATTGGGATGTTTTGATAGTTCCTGTTGAGTTGGCAGTCTGTTCTGGTCTAAAAAAAAGAACCAATGATGAATGTATCTCGAAAATATTCCTGATGTTTTCAGTTTGATTCTGTTCTCTTTTGTTTAAATTATCAGAATTTACCAAAAATAAAAAAGGCCTTAGAAACAGACTCACATCCCTGCATATTTTGTGTTTTTCACCACATTATAAATATGTCATTCCCTTGTTTTAGGGCCGCTGACTGCTGGATGAAATGTATCACTCAAACTTGAATTGTAATGAAAAATATACTCTTTAACTCAGTTTGTTTGTCCTGGTTTGTTCCCAGTGAAGGACTCCAGCTCACAATGAGGTAACTGTTAACCTGTTAAGCCCCAAGCCTGCTTTTCTGGTGTCACTGTTGGTGAATTATTCAGAATTCAAGGTTCACTTAACCAGCATGGCTACCGCAGCATGCTGCAGTAGCCAGCAAAATATAAATCAAATTCTGTATTTTCTTTTTTAAATGTTTTTTACTAGATATTTAAATGTGTTCTTTTATAGTTTTGACGTCTTCAGTATAAATCCACAATCTAGAAACAATTCAAATACATAAAAAACTTCTAATGAGAAGGTTTGTCTAAACCTTTCACTGGTAGTGTAAATAGAATGTATCTTACTCAGGCAAAAATGGGCAGGCAAAAATGTCGATCTACATAAGCAGAAAAAAACAAATTAAACAGTACAGCAGGTCAGCAACTCACTAACATGTTTTTATCTTTGGTAAAAGCACGAGTGACTGTAGATTTTAGATTTCACTGTCTGACGAGAAATATGGAAGAGTTTTGCACCGGTGGTGTTTCACTACAGCTGTGTGCTCTGTGGTGGGGTGGGGGTTGACTAAAACACACTGTTTTCTGTTTGATAAGTAAGATTTAACCCACTGTATTGAATCTGCCAAAAAATTGAAATAAGTCAGCTTTGTAAGTAGCACTTGGTGGTCAACAGTGTCAAAAGCCTTCCTGAGATCAAGGAAGACAGCACCTACATATGGGCTCGTGTCCAACATACATTTAACCTTTTCCACAAAGACACAGTTAGCTGTCTCAGTGGAGTGGTGAGCACGAAAACCAAACTGCATTGGGTGGAGTGGAGCGAAACCTTTATCTAAATGTTTGGTGAATAGTTTTGACACCCATTTCTCAGCTATCTTAGAGACACAGGGGAGGATGCTGATTGGTCTGTAATTGGATATTATTGCCTTATCCCCAAATGTAAAGATCGGTGTCACCAGTGGCGAGCCGTGACTTTTATACCTAGGCCCTCTGACCCCCACCCCTTCCCTCGAAAAAAAAGAAGAGTTATGTCACAGCGTATACTTCAGCGAAATATCAAAACAGTGGCCCGGGGTGCAAAACGCATCAATGACAGCGACCCTCTACCACACAAAACAACTACATTTATCTAAACACCTATCATGACTGTTGGGGAAATATTTTCCAAAGCCCATAACTTTGACCCAGTTTATCAGTTCATACTGTCCTCACTGAGCACAGGCACCTGTAGCCTTGGCTGCTGTGCTCTCAGTGTTTTGTCTCCCTGTTCCTGCCTGTTGGCGTCAGCTGATAGAGGTGTTATGATTCTATCTTGTTATGCTCAATGTTAATTATTCTCTCTGAATTAGCTAAATACATGGGTATGAGGTAGAGTTCTTCAGAATTGATGTGGCAACTCTCCCGTGAAGTCAGAACCTCTGACTCTTGGACTTGTTTTGTGAATCCTCCGGCCGAAGCTCCTAAATAAACCCATCAGTGTTTGACATCAAAGCTACAGCTCTCCCCCTGTCTCCTTCCTGAGTCGGTGACTCCTCCTGCATTGCTACACAGAAGTTTCTCCCACAAATTGGTGTTGTCGGCAGGATACCAACAAATCTTCAGAACTGGTAAGTGTAATTTCAAATATACATTTGGACATTGCCTTACCAGAATCTGTGATTGACGGTATCCTAAAATTATCTGTGAAGCTGTGTTTCGTTTTTGGTTAATGAACATTTGGGGATAATAAACCCAGGGGATCAGTGTCTGTGGACTCAGTCCTGGCTGATTTCCTCTGTGTATGCTGCTCGGGACGGAAGTGCCATACAAGCATGCACAGCTCATGTTTAGAGAAACCTAAATGAAGGGCATCAGTAAAGTGGAGCTTCTGTATGAAAGCAATGTAAATATTTGTATTGAACGCATCGCTGAATTCTAGGGGTTTCAGCGGCCAACACTAGCAGTTAAGAATAAGCACACACACACAGTTTCTCAATGTCGAGTATACCTGCTGCAGAGCCACTATTTCAAGTATACTACGTCATCGAGTGGCGCTGAATGCTGGGCATTTAACATGCATTTAAACAGTCCTTCGGCGTCACTCGATGACGTAGTATACTTGAAATAGTGGCTCTGCAGCAGGTTTACTCGACATTGAGAAACGGGGTGTTTCTCAATCTCGAGTAAAGCTGCTCCACTTAGCACTTCATCGAGATTAAGATTAGACAAACTTCTTTCATTTGGGAACACCCACATATACCTATGCAGTGTTTCCCCTAGGTTTACTGCTTTGGGGGGGTGCTGCCAGGGCGGGATGAGGGCGGTCCGATGATGGCAATCGGTGCAGGGGGCGAAAGTTACTTTGGTTTGAGAAGTGTGGGGGACACAAAACAGGGGGTCTGTGGGCACTCCGCAATGGAAATAGTTCTCAATTCGAAACCCTTTTCCTGCCTTTCTAACAAAATATTTGTCAGGACTATGGTGCAATCCAATAAAATGTGTAGTGTATAATGCCTGACAAACTTATCTAATATCCTATCCATGTGAACCTCTCTCTCTCTCTCTCTCTCTCTCTCTCTCTCTCTCTCTCTCTCTC
>CALSBW010021941.1:0-11381 GCA_943590975.1 Lindbergichthys nudifrons | reverse complement strand
AGAGGAGGGGAGCCGAGGAGAGAGGAGGGGAAGCAGCAGGCGGTTAGAGAAATGAGAACTCCTCTCCTCTGAGCAGTCATTTTAAAGAGACGTCCATTAATGATGACAGGAGGCACAGCAGCCCTCTGTCTGATGGACAGATGTGTTCATGACCACTTCTATATTTACTTTGATTCATTCACAGTGCGGTATAATGAGACAAGAACAGGCTACAGATGCAGACAAGTATTAAAAGTAAGCAGAGGACACTAAACCAACTGAGACCTGTCTGTCCGCTGCATCTACGCGCACACTGTACCACACACACACACACACACACATATATATACATATATATAAATATATATACATATATACGTATATATATATATATATATATACATGTACATATATATGTATATACATGTACATATATATGTGTATATATATATACATGTATATATATATATTGTTTGTTTGTAGCCTTTATTTAACCAGGTGAATCCCATTGAGATCAACGATCTCTTTTTCGAGGCAGACCTGCGGTACATTGGTTACACATGACAACAACAGAAAACAAAAAGGACATCACAACATAATTACAGGGGTATAAATTAGCAACCTATTCACAGTGACAGGTATCCAATAACATTTCATCCAGCCGTGCTTTAAAATGATGCAAGGGAATCAAAATGCTCAGTTTCAATGTGTTTTGCATCGTGTTCCAAGCTAGAGGAGCAGCGCACATAAAAGCTTTAGTACCTAGAACAGTCCTAGCACTTGGCACATGTAATAAGAACACACCCTGGGACCTCAGGCAATAGCTACTTGCCACTCTCCGTGAGATCAGAGAGCAGATATAAGTCTGTAGTTTACCCAGCATGGCTTTATAGATGAACATGTACCAGTGACTGAGCCTCCGGACAGGAAGTGAAGGCAGACCTGCCTTAGCATACAGGGTGCAGTGATGAGTAAGTGCTTTACAGTTAGTAACAAATCTCAGAGCACTGTGATAGGCGGCATCTAACCTTTCCAGGCAATGGGCAGGTGCATTCATATAGATCAAATCCCCATAGTCCAGCACAGGTCAAAAGGTCACATAGCCTTTTCCTGGCTTCAAAAGAGAAACAGGACTTGTTTCTGAAAAAGAAACTTAGTCTAACCCTCAGCTTTTTAAGCAGATTAGTGACCTGAAGTTTAAAAGTGAGACAATCATCAAGCCAGATACCAAGGTATTTATAGCCGCTAACCACTTGGAGTACTTGTCCTTGCATAGTCACAATATCCAAAGCGGTCTCTGGAGTCTTTTTAGCTTCAGAAAAGAGCATTACCTTGGTTTTCTCAACATTCAAAAGAAGCTTTAGTTCAGAGAGCTGAGTCTGAATAATGTTAAAAGCAGCCTGTAGTTTAACACCAGCCTCCTTAATGGAGGAACCTGCACAGTACATCACGGTATCGTCCGCATAAAAATGTAAAGTAGCTTCATCCACATTTTCACCTAAACTATTGATGTAGATGGAGAATAAAAGTGGACCTAAAACAGAACCTTGAGGAACACCATTAGTAATGTTTAACCACTCAGAAGACAGCCCATCAAAGTGAACACATTGGGACCTTTCAGAGAGGTAGTTCACAAACCACCCACTGCATGGCTGGATAAGCCAATACTGAGTAGCCTCTGCTTTAAGATGCGATGATCGACGGTATCAAACGCTTTGGAGAGGTCAATAAATAGAGCTGCACAACTCTGCTTATTATCTAAAATACTTGTAATGTCATTCACCACTTTCATTGTGGCAGTGATGGTGCTATGTTGCTTTCTGAAGCCTGACTGGTGTTTAGACAGGATGTCATGTTTACATAAAAACACCTTTACCTGCTCACTCACTAGGCGTTCAAGAACCTTAGCCACAACTGATCATTTAGAGATGGGCCTATAGTTATTTAATAAAGTGGCCTCCCCTCCTTTCAGCAAAGGCAAGACATACGCTAACTTCCATACTTTAGGAATTGTGTTTGTGCTGAGGGAGAGGTTAGAAAGAGTAGTGAGAGGTGGAGCAATAACACCTGCAGCTATCTTTAAAAAGAAAGGTTCTACGTTGTCCGGGCCGGCCGGTTTCTTAGGATCTAACTTAGATAAAGCTTCACGAACAACATCAACAGTAAAAGGAGTAAAACTGAAAGGGTTTTCCAGACCACCTTGTTCAGAGTCACAGACTGTGGTGTTCACAGAAGCAGAGTTAGTCACAGACTGAGGTGTTCACAGAAGCAGAGTTAGTCACAGACTGAGGTGTTCACAGAAGCAGAGTTAGTCACAGACTGAGGTGTTCACAGAAGCAGATTTAGTCACAGACTGAGGTGTTCACAGAAGCAGAGTTAGTCACAGAATCAAACAGAGAGCCGCAGGACACAAAATGCTCATTAAAACAATGTAACATGGTGGCCCTGTCCGATATAGAGCCAGATGCTGTGGAAATGCATGGAGGTAGCTCATTACGGATCTCACCGGTGGATATCGATTTTATGGCTTTCCAAAATTTCCTAGGATTATTCAGGTTTTCTGTAGTAACTGTCAAATAGTACTTCGACTTAGCACTTTTGACATGTGAAGTGAAGCTATTCCTTAGCTGCCTGAAACGCAGCCATTCTACCTCTGAGCCTGATGTCCTAGCCTTTGCCCAGGCCTTGTTTCTCTCATGCAGGAGACTGGACAGTTCAGCAGGAGACCAAGGGTTGTCTCGTCCCTTCACTCTAAATGAACGCAGGGGTGCATGTCTATCAATGATCTCCATAAAACCAAGATAAAAATAAGACCATGCAGTTTCTACATCAGCACACAGATCGATTTTTCCCCAATCAAACCCAAACAGATCATGAACAAAACCCTGCTCCACAAAATGTTTTATGTGTCTCTTAATAATAATGCGAGGTTTAACATTTGGACCTTAGTGTCCCTAATTGTGGCTACAGCACAGTGGTCACTCACATCATTTGCAAATACTCCCACAGGTGGGTATTTATGGGGAACATTAGTTAAGGTGAGATCAATTAGGGAGGATTTATTTGGGGACTTAATGTTAGGGCGAGTAGGACTGTCAACAATCTGAGTAACATTCAGAGAGATACAAAGGTTTTTAAAATCCTCTGATACTGCAGTTAACCAGTCCCAGTTAAAATCTCCAAGCAGCACTATTTCCTTGTAGTCTAGTTGAGATAAAAGATTTGCTAGTGAAGACAAGGAGTCCTTGCCAGCTGAGGGGGGTCTGTGACAGCCCACCACCATGACCTGTTGACCCTTTGCCACTTCTATATTTAAGGCTAAAAATTACTTACTGACAGATTTGGAAACCAATGTGGTTACACTGAACTTATTCTTAACATAAATGGCAACGCCACCACCTTTATTAGGCCGGTCGGTACGATACACATTATAACCATTTAAGGATATGTCAGATGCCAAAATAGATTTATTTAGCCACGTTTCTGATAACACAATGACGTCAGCGTCAGTCGAGCTTGCCCAAATGCGGACAAAATCTAGTTCAGCTAACAGACTGCGCACATTCAAGTGGATGAGACCCAACCCAGACCGAGCTTTAAAATCAGCAGGAGTAGCGATCTGACTGCTACTGCTGGACCAGGGTTAGGTTGGACATTTCCTGACAGTAATAACAAGAGAACCAGGCATCTTTTCCTCTTAAACGACACACATACATTCATCTACTTTAGAATCACCGGAAACGTCTGCGAGAGTGTGATTAGAGTTTAAGAAGCAGTCCTGAAGAACCATCATCGCAGGCAAACAAAAAAGACAAACATATTTTGTGGAGCAGATTGTCTGTGACAAGGCAACCGGTAACTGTTTGTGTAACACATCCGACCCTTTGCAGGGGATGCCCACTGCGGGTGGCAGACCAGACCTGAATCCAGTAGACTTCTCAGGATGACTAGAGATCTTCTCATAGTCCAGAACAGCTAACAGGCACAGCAGAATCACGATATGGGCCATTTTCCCAGACCAGCACACAGTATCCGCGATGTTCCTGGGGCAAAAATCCTCCTCCTCACAGCAGCAAAGGACAGGCGAAAGCAGCAGCGTGGAAGCGCTCCGGTCTCTCCGTGGTATCCCCGGGGTGAAAGGTCTCCTCAGCAAAGCAGCACACGACACTGCAGCACACGACAGGTGGGAGCAGGCCTCCGCAACAGCAGAACCAGGACAGGTGGAAAGCAGGCCCCAGCCGCGGCAAAATCCTCCTCCGCACAGCAGCACACGCCCGGTGGAAGCAGGCCTCCGCAACAGCAGAACCAGGACAGGTGGAAGCGCGGAGCCACTCCGTCTGACCGCGATATCTCCGGGATAAAATCCTCCTCAGGACAGCCGTACTCTACAGGTGGGAGCAGGCCTCAGATCGTAGATGACCAGAAACTGCAGAAATCACTGAAATGTTTGGTCTCTGAGCCCAACCCACGAGCTGCGTTAGCGAGCGGCTCGGTGGACACCTGTTCAAATCAGTGTGGCGTTCAGGAGCTCAGGGATTTTCCACAATGCCACATACATGTATATATATATATGTATATATATATATACACATACACACAATTTAAAGTATGAGAGCACTCTCATAATAACGTAACACAATCAGAGACTGGATATACCCCCCCCCCTCCTCTGGTCGCTAGAATGAGGAAAATAAATGACGGGCCAAAAGTTTTATTTACTAGTATTAAAAGTAAGCAGAGGACACCAAACCAACTGAGACCTGTCTGTCTGCCGCATCTACGCACACACTGTACCACACACACACACACACACACACACACACACAGACACACACACACACACACACACACACACACGCACCTACAGCTCCTAAAGCATATCAACAGGCTACAGCCGTTGTGTATTTTATTTTGTGAAACACTAAATGGTTTTAGAAACATCTGGACTCTTTGTTTGTAGATATCTACTAAACTAAAGCAAAGAGAGTAGGCCTGTTATACTGAGTGATATATATTATACACACTGCTCTGCTTTCTGCACGGACCTCACAGCTGTTCTCTCTGTAAACATCGCGTCACGATGAAAGCAGTTAATAAAATAATATCCAGGGGATGCATGCAGAGCTGTGATTGGCTGAGATCAGTCCGGCCGTGCGTCACGACTCTTTGAAACATCTCTGTTCCCGGAAATGCATCCACGAAGGAGCCGTGGAGGACCGTGGAGGACCCATCAGTGTATCCTCGGTTAGAGCTCCTCCACCCTAACCCTAACCCTAACCAGCAGAGAGGAACTCATTCACATCCGAAACTTTGTGGACAATAATAACCCTCCGACAGACAATGGAGATTCGCCATGGCTACCTGTTGCTGTTCTACCTGTTCTACCTGAGAGACCTGACCTGAGAGACCTGAGAGACCTGAAAGACCTGAGAGACCTGAGAGACCTGAAAGACCTGAGAGACCTGAGAGACCTGACCTGAGAGACCTGAAAGACCTGACCTGAGAGACCTGAGAGACCTGAAAGACCTGAGAGACCTGAGAGACCTGACCTGAGAGACCTGAGAGACCTGACCTGAGAGACCTGAGAGACCTGACCTGAGAGACCTGAAAGACCTGAGAGACCTGACCTGAAAGACCTGAGAGACCTGAGAGACCTGACCTGAGAGACCTGAGAGACCTGAAAGACCTGAGAGACCTGACCTGAGAGACCTGACCTGAGAGACCTGAGAGACCTGAAAGACCTGAGAGACCTGAAAGACCTGAGAGACCTGAGAGACCTGAGAGACCTGACCTGAGAGACCTGACCTGAGAGACCTGAAAGACCTGAGAGACCTGAAAGACCTGAAAGACCTGAGAGACCTGAAAGACCTGAAAGACCTGAGAGACCTGAGAGACCTGAAAGACCTGAGAGACCTGAGAGACCTGAGAGACCTGAGAGACCTGAAAGACCTGAAAAACCGGTCAGACTGAGGAAACGAGAGAATCGACCCCCTCTTCCGAGTATTCTTCTGGCTAATGTTCAATCCATTGAAAATAAGCTAGATGAACTCAGAAGCCGGATTGCTTTTCAACGGGACATTAAGAACTGTAACGTGTTCATTCTCACTGAGACCTGGCTCAACCCCGCTATCCTGGACTCCGCCATTGTTCCTGACGGATTCTCTATCTTTCGTCAGGACCGGTCTGCTAACTCGGGGAAAAGTAAGGGAGGCGGTGTGTGTGTAATGACTAATAACAACTGGTGCTCAGATGTGAAGGTTATTTCTTCGGACTGTTCCCCTCATCTAGAGCACCTCATGATCACATGCTGGGCCTTTCACCTGCCGAGAGAATTCACATCTGTTGTGATAACAGCAGTGTATATCCCGCCGCAGCCGCTCGCCGACAACAACACGGCACTCGATCAGCTGTTTGGGATTATTGATAAAACCGAGACTTCACGGCCAGATGCGGCTTTCGCTGTGGCCGGGGATTTTAACACCGCCAACATGAAGAAGGTCTTGCCGAAGTACTACCAACACATCAGCTGCCCGACGCGCGGGGGAAACATACTGGACCATGTTTATTCCCCTTTTCGACATGGATACAAGGCTCTCCCTCGCCCTCCCTTCGGCAAACCAGACCACATCTCTCTCTGCTGCTGCTGCCTGCTTACAAGCAGAAACTCAAACGGGACAGACCGGTGACAAGGACAGTCCAGCGATGGAGCGAGGAGTCAGATGCAGCTCTGCAGGATCGCTTTGCATCTACGGATTAGAGTGTGTTTGAGGACAAGAACATCAACACACACACGGACACGGTCATCTGCTACATTGGGAAATGCATCGATGACGTGGTACCGAAGGTTTCTGTACCAACATTCCCAAATCAAAAGCCCTGGATAAACGGCGAGGTGCGCGGCAAGCTGAATGCGCGCACTATCGCGCACAGAGCTGGAGATTTGGAGGAGTACAGGAAATCTAGGTATGAACTCCGGAGAGCAATCAGCAGCAAAGAGACAGTACAAAGAGAAGGTGGAATCTGACTTCAAAGGCTGTAACACCAGGAACATGTGGGCGGGACTAAGAACAATGACTGACTACAAAGGAGCAGCGGGGGGAGCTGCGGGAGTGTCTGCGTGCGCATCTGTCCCAGATGAGCTGAACAGTTTTTTTGCACGCTTTGAGAGCAGCCGGGCTGTGGAGGTACAGAGGGACCAGGAGCCAGAGCCCTGCCCTTTGGTTTGAAACAGGGCAGATGTGTGTAAATCCTTTAAAAGGGTTAACCCACACAAGGCTCCTGGACCTGATGGCATCCCTGGCCGTGTTCTCAGGGTGTGTGCAGTTCAGCTGGCAGAGGTGTTCACAGACATCTTCAACAGGTCCCTGTTGCAGTCTGTAGTCCCCACATGCTTCAAACACTCCACCATCGTTCCTGTCCCCAAAAAGACAATAATCACCTGTCCCAATGACTACCGCCCAGTAGCACTCACCTCCATCATCATGAAGTGCTTTGAGCGGTTAGTCAAATCATTCATCACCTCCTCCCTCTCTCTGTGATAAGTTTCTTAAATTTTTTATTGAAAAGGTATCTGCTCTTAGGCTAGCTCACACTAGTGCCACCCCAGATCCTGCTCCTTTTCTGTGCCCTGCTGTGCTCGACCACTTTGAGCCTGTATCCCTCTCTTCTCTCTCGGATGTGGTCAAGCACCTGCGGCCGACAAACTGCACCTCAGATAGCATTCCCTCTCGCCTTCTCAGAGACGTTTTAGATTCAGTTGGAGCAAGTATTTTATTAATTGTAAACACCTCCCTTAGCTCAGGATGTGTCCCAGCTGCCTTCAAACATGCCGTGGTTAAGCCACTACTTAAAAATAAAAATCTCGACCCCTCCTTTCTCGAAAATGTTAGGCCCATTTCCCAGCTACCTTTTTTATCAAAAGCCCTGGAGAGAGTAGTCTACGCCCAGCTGCAGTCTTTTTTAACCACGCATGGAATCCATGAAAAGTTTCAGTCTGGCTTCAAACCCATGCACAGCACTGAAACAGCCCTTTTAAGAGTTTTTAATGATCTGCTCCTAGCCGCCGACTCAGGTAGCCCAGCTGTCCTGGTGCTGTTAGACCTGACAGCTGCCTTTGACACTGTGGACCATAGCATCCTGCTGTCACGGCTTGAACAGTCCGCTGGCATCACAGGCTCTGCCCTTGCATGGTTCAGGTCCTACCTGACAGACCGTAGCTTCGCTGTGCAGCTAGGTGCCTTCTCCTCTGCCAAAGCCCCTCTTACCTGTGGGGTTCCCCAAGGCTCGATTCTGGGCCCCATCCTTTTCCTACTGTACTTACTGCCCCTAGGCTCAATTCTCACTAAACATAATATTCCCTTCCACTGCTACGCCGACGATGTACAGATCTATCTGCCTCTCGAAGCAAGTGTCACACACTCACTACAGCAGCTGATGGACTTCTTAACAGAGATCAAATCCTGGCTGAGCAAAAACTTTCTAAACCTCAACGAGAGCAAGACTGAGGTCATCTTTTTTGGACCCCAACCTCCAGCCTCCCAGGTTGATATTCTGGGCTCCCTCCAACAAAACATCCTCCCCTCGGTCACGAACCTTGGAGTGACCTTCACTAGCTCTTTTAAATTCGACAAGCAGGTCAGCAGCGTAGTCAAATCCTGCTTTTTTAAAATAAGACTATTGGCCAAAACCAAGTCGTATTTACCTCTTAAAGACCTGGAAAGGGTTATTAACGCCTTTGTGACCTCGAGACTGGACTACTGCAACGCTCTGTATGTGGGTATGGACCAGGCCTCAATTAGACGCCTGCAGCTAGTCCAGAACGCAGCTGCACGTTTGCTGACTGGCCACAAAAAGCGTGACCACATCACCCCAATTCTGGCCTTACTGCACTGGCTTCCAGTTCGGTTCAGAATTGATTTTAAAATCCTTTTATTTGTTTTTAAAGCACTAAATGGGCTGGCTCCAGCCTATATAGCTGAACTCCTCCAGCGCTACACCCCAGCCAGAGCTTTAAGGTCTGCTGACCAGCTGCTGCTGGTAGTGCCCAAGACCAGGCTCAAAACCTGAGGGCACCGAGCCTTCGCAGCAGCTGGCCCCAGGCTCTGGAACACTCTGCCCCTCCATGTGAGGTCGGCCCAGACCCTAGGGGTTTTTAAATCCACACTTAAGACTCACTTCTTCTCTCTGGCCTTCTAGTTAGAGCGGAGCACGACTCCTGACATTTCCGTGTGTTTTGTTTTTATATTTGCTGTTGCAATGATTGTCTTTTGTTGTTATTGTACTGTAGTAAAGTGTTTTTATTACATGTACAGCACTTTGGCTCGACCAAACATCGTTTTTAAATGTGCTATATAAATAAAACTTGATTTTGATTTGATTTGATTTGACTCTCTGGACCCCCTGCAGTTTGCCTACAGAGCAAACAGGTCCACAGACGACGCCATAGCCCTCACCCTCCACACTGCCCTCTCACACCTGGACCAGAGGAACAGGAACACATGTGAGAATGCTGTTCAGTAGAGGAACTAAGGCCCCTAAAAGTTGAGGTACCCCTACCCGAGGTAGAACAAAGCACAACCATGTTTTTTCATTACTTTAACATGTCTAGTTTATGAAACGGATTGTTGTATACAAATATTTTACTGCAAAATTATTATTTTTGGTTAATGTTTGAAACTTTCCCATAACGGGTTAGGAAAATGTGGGCTCATCTGAAGGGGGCCGTGTTGGCCTTATCCCATGTATCTCTGGAAATAATTATCAGAATGTCACCAAATTTGGCCTAAATGTTCACAGAGCATACAATAATTCAGTCATTTTTAAACTGAAGAATCCAATCACCCAAAAATGTCATTTATATGTACCAGAGACTCTTATCTTTTCATACAAATAGTTTGTTTTACTATTCACTTCAGCCTCTGCTGTCACCAGCCTCGAACAGCTAACCAGTGCAGCCAAAATGGCCGTCAGAATGGGGCCCTGTGGGTGCGCCTGTGTGAATGGAAGGACACATAGATTAAGAGATCAACACATATTATATATAATGTTTTTTTATTATAATCATTATTATACGAGAGGGAGTTACAGTCACAAGATGGAGGAATACCAGTTCTTCTAGGTAATCATACATCCTGTCATGTTCTGTTACTTTTTCTCAAAAATCTTACTTTTTCTCAAAAATCTCAAAAATTGTACTTTCTCAAAAACCTGAAAAACTCTCTCTCTCTCTATTTGGTTTTATGCATTCATGTTGAGAATAAGGTAAGTATTGGACTACAAGATAGATGCAAGCCTGTACAGGTAGAGTTATTTAAAGCATAAATGAATGGCCTGGGCCTGGAGGTGTGGTTACAGCAGTGTGCTTGGTTGGCGTGGCCTGGGCCTGGAGGTGTGGTTACAGCAGTGTGCTTGGTTGGCCTGGGCCTGGAGGTGTGGTTACAGCAGTGTGCTTGGTTGGCGTGGCCTGGGCCTGGTGGTGGGGCCCAATTGTGAGGCTGAACAAAAGGACCTTTTGACTATGTAAATGTAGTCTTTTAAAAAAACAAAAAAAATGTTGTAAAATTACAACGGGGGCCTTACAGGGTTAAGGGCTATTGTTTATTGTTATTTACTTTGTTTATTCTTAACCAATAATTTAATTAAAAAACTCTTATTTAAATGATGTGTGTGTGTATTCCTGATGATACACTGAGAGAATGAGCTCATAGTGCTGCTGATCACCATAAGCTAAACAGTCTGTATATTGCATTACATTTGTATAATGTAAGCTTCGTTGACACTTTGCCTGCGGGAATACAAAAAAAATAGTTAGATATACTGAATATTATTTGATCTGTTCCACCACTTAATCCCAAATAATGTAGAGGTGTGTTGTAGGTGCCTTAAATAACCCCTTGTTTTCTAGTGAGATGTCTTTATGTTCATATAATAGTGATTTCAACGCCACCCCAAAATGAGTCCTGGCTTCATCCTGGCCACCCCGCTCTGCTTCTGTTCGGCTCTGAGGTTGAGGCAGGCTTTAGACTCGACTCCTCCTTACAGACCGAACCCAGGGCGGGAACAACATTATAATACTAAAGACAATAATAAATCATAATTAAATAATATTTAGATTAAATTATCTTATATATTTAAAACCTGTTTCACTTCTTTCGGGTCGTAAACACAGAACAGGAAATGCTTCAGAGGCGACTGCACTTCCTGTTTACTGAAACTCACACACAGCAACATATTAATAAACTTTAGATATTGGTTACAGACGTGAAAAAAGAAACACCAAATTCGGACACGTTTTATTTGATGGAAGACAATTAATGACACATCAGAACACTTCTCAAAAAGTAAATATATTATTATTGTGTGTGTGTGTGTGTGTGTGTGTGTGTGTGTGTGTGTGTGTGTGT
>CALSBW010021938.1:0-19230 GCA_943590975.1 Lindbergichthys nudifrons | reverse complement strand
GAGTAAAGTTATTTCATAAGAGATAATTATCCCGTGAAAAGGGAATGAGCGAATCAAGCTTGAACTTCAGATAACAAAGCCAACATATAGCATATTACTTATGAATAAAGATTATCAGCTCACTGATTAAAGATCATTCAAATAATATGTTCATGCAATCTACACAGAGATGTGACTTTTCAATGATATTCAATTCCCTTTCTTTGAGTGAGGGTTTTCATTGTTCAACAAGAGCTCTTCCCAGGGAGACAGTGCTTGATCCCAGACAGCCTCTGCTGCTCTCTGTGCTGCATCCCATGCTGAGTCTGCTCCCTCAGCTTCTTGATACCCTGCAACACCTCCTTTCACTGCTCCCGCGGCAACATACACTGCTAACACTGCTCCTGCTCCTCCTGCTGCTGCTCTTCCTGCTGCTGCTCTTCCTGCTGCTGCTCTTCCTGCTGCTACTGCTACTGCTCCTGTTGCTGACAACCTTGTCTTCAACACTAAGAGAACTTCTGCAACCATCGTTACTCCACCAAAAAGAGCTCCTAACAATACACCTGTTGCAATGCCTGCCAGTTTGATCTTAAGCCTTTTAAATACTCCGTCTTTAGCTTGCTTTCTGACTTCTTCCTGAGACATGTTTCCTGATGACTGTCTAATCAGCTTTCCTTTTTTTGTATTTCTTCCTCCACTGCTTGTAGCATCTCATTGGTGTAGTAGCTTCCTTTATTTGCCTTTACCATCTTATCTATTGTCTTGAGTAGCTCCTTCACCTGGAACTGGTTGTTCCTGTATTCATCCTGCTGGTTCTTCTTCCAGTATTTATTATCGATGACATGGCAGCGGCCTCCGCACTTCTTCAACAGATCCCTTGCAAACTTATTCTCGTCGCAAAACTCCTCAATTGTCTGTCCTTCATCGAGCTGGTCACCATGAGTGAAGAGAACGGTTGCGTATTTGAAGACTTCTTCAGAAAAGTATTGGCTTATTTTTGTGATGACGGCCTCTTCGTGCTCAGTGAATTTATCCACTTCGAGCACAATGAGAAAAGCATGGGGCCCAGGAGCGCACTCTGTGATACACCTTATTATCTCAGGCTTCAGCTCCTCCTCTGTGTCGAAGAAACCAGGAGTGTCGATCAGAGTGATGCTTCTTCCATTGACAGATCATGTTACTGCTTGACATTTACTTGTTCCTGATTTGGCAGAACTGATTGTTTTGAAGAGTTCTTCTCCAAAAATGGTGTTAGCCAAGCTGCTTTTCCCAACTCCAGTTTTCCCCAAGATGACGATTCTCCTTTTTGATTCTGAAAGAGAATTACTTCCATTAACAATACTCTATACTTGTCTTAAGGTTATTTTCCCATAAAAACCAAAATCCTTATTGCTCAATCATTACGATAAAATGGGAAAGATGTTGGTACGGAGCATTATCATAATAAGAGAACCAAAGTTACCCACTCTAAAACACATATACAACTATGAAATGAAAAGTAAAGCAGCTAAAACATGGCATGTATATGTACATTTAAGTTACTTATTTTACAAGGAATATTTAAAATTCAAGTTCTGTTTACATTAACATTTAATGTGCAGTGTTTATTACTGAAGAAATAACTCAGAAATGAACTTACCAGCCATGTTATCAGAAGCGAAGCAACTGTGGAGCGACTATAAGTCAGAGTGACAAGACCGCCAGAGTGTACGTGAATATGTTTCAATAACCTTCCTGAATCATATCAGCAGTTTACAACAGGATGTTCAAGGTTCAAGGTTCAAGGCTTTTATTGGTCATACGTGCATAGCTACAGTGTAGTTATGACGGTGAAAAGCTTATTAGGTCTCTTGCTCCTTCTACAGTGCAACACAATAAAACTGAAAAAACTGAAAAGATAGTGCAGGTAAATACAAAAAGAAAAATTGTAAAAAAGTGAAATAGTGGAATAGTGCAATAAGAGTCTATATGCAAGTTATTGAATATGTACGGAGCTCCTAAACTTTGGGACATGAAAACATTTTTTTTTAAAAGAGAGGGGTAAAAAAAAAATTTGGGATAACGGGTTAGTACAGGGGTACTCAAATACAAATCTTAAAGGTAAAAAAAAATGTTTCAATAAGACAAAGGTCGGTTTATTACGGTAATTCAAACTTTTAAACAATTGCAACAAGATTCTTAACACGAGGTTGCAAAAACAAAAATAATCTGTATGCAGCAGTTTTCATTGTTATTGTGTCTGTGCTTGATCCCTCAGAGTCGCAGTGTAAGAGCTGCACAGTTATGAATAAAGGCAGCTGCACCCTCTTTCATTCAGCATTCCCATTATTGCTTTATAAATGTCTTGCCCTCTTGTGTGTCCACTGAGGTTCGTCAGGCCCTACACATCTTCAACAAACTCCCCCTTTGCCTCATCATAAAAACTCACAAACACCAGCAACTGAGCATTGTCAGTGGTGTCAGTTGACTCATCCACAGCTAAGGAAATGCACTGTGCATTTTGTATTCCATCACAAAGCTGATTAATCAAATCACCAGCCAGTATTTATGTTCTTCTGGTTGCTGTGGAATCTGAGAGGGGGATTTGCTTGATTTGACCTGTTATTTCCTCTTTTTGTTTGCCTTCAAACATGGTCTCCATCACTTCAGTCATGCATTCTTTTATACTTCAGTTATTATCCAGTGGAATGTCCTTATCTACTGGCCTAGTTAAATCAAAGTGGTTACTTTTTTTTGGCTGGGCAGTGTAGTTTTACACACCGTCTTATTTGAATTTCTCGGGACTTAAAACTGTTTTTTGGGGGCAGACCCCCACAAAGAAAAAAATATATTTACACACGTAAGGTCATCAGCTTAACAGTTATGCAAGCTCATCCGTGAGCAGAGCATCAAGTTGACATGCCTATTACGGCCCCTACACACGGCGGCGTGCGTTGACGCTTCAACGCTTCTGCCCATTCACTTTGAATGGGGTGACGTCACGATTCGCCGAACTGCATTCTGGGAGCAAAGCGTAGCTTTTCTCGCGGTGCTCGCTGCAAAAGGAGAGCAATGTTCTACTTTTGAAGCTGAGGCGGAGGCGTCAGCCAATCAAATCCTGCGTATGCAAATCTGCCAGTACAAGCACTAGCCAATCAAACCGCGTGTATGCTGAGAGAGCCAGACCGCAGTTAATTTCCTCATATGCCAAAAAATGGAGGAGAAAATAATCGTAGCGGTAGGGAATCACCCGGTGCTTTCAGCCCCCGTTCGTTTAGTACCTAAAATAATAGACATCGCTTTTTCCAGCTGACAAACCCGACTTTCTGGTCACTTCTTCAATTTTCCAGCCCTTGGGGAGACACGGGAGATTCATGTGATTGGTTGTTGGTCGCGTTGCTCGAGGAAACTCCCCAAGCTCAAGACACGCCAGGCTTTTATTGGTCATACGTGCATAGCTACAGTGTAAGTATGAAGCTGAAAAGCTTATTAGGTCACATGCTCCTCCAACAGTGTAACACAATAAAACAGAAAAAAACAGAAAAAGTAAATACAAAAAGAAAAATTGTAAAAAAGTGAAATAGTAGAATAGTGCAATAAGAGTCTATATGCTAGTGATTGAATATGTACGGAGCCCCTAAACTTTGGGACATTTACAGCAATGGCGGATCGTGGAGCCGTCAATAGTTCAAATCAAATCAAATCAAATCAAGTTTTATTTATATAGCACATTTAAAAACGATGTTTGGTCGAGCCAAAGTGCTGTACATGTAATAAAAACACTTTACTACAGTACAATAACAACAAAAGACAATCATTGCAACAGCAAATATAAAAACAAAACACACGGAAATGTCAGGAGTCGTGCTCCGCTCTGACTAGAAGGCCTGAGAGAAGAAGTGAGTCTTAAGTGTGGATTTAAAAACCCCTCGGGTCTGGGCCGACCTCACATGGAGGGGCAGAGTGTTCCAGAGCCTGGGGCCAGCTGCTGCGAAGGCTCGGTGCCCTCGGGTTTTGAGCCTGGTCTTGGGCACTACCAGCAGCAGCTGGTCAGCAGACCTTAAAGCTCTGGCTGGGGTGTAGCGCTGGAGGAGTTCAGCTATATAGGCCGGAGCCAGCCCATTTAGTGCTTTAAAAACAAATAAAAGGATTTTAAAATCAATTCTGAACCGAACTGGAAGCCAGTGCAGTAAGGCCAGAATTGGGGTGATGTGGTCACGCTTTTTGTGGCCAGTCAGCAAACGTGCAGCTGCGTTCTGGACTAGCTGCAGGCGTCTAATTGAGGCCTGGTCCATACCCATATACAGAGTGTTGCAATAGTCCAGTCTCGAGGTCACAAAGGCGTTAATAACCCTTTCCAGGTCTTTAACCTGTTAAGCCCCAAGCCTGTTTTTCAGGTTTCAGGCTCGAAAATGACCAAAACAAATGACTACAACTTCACTTCTAAAAGGGTTATATTAATAATGTATTTTATCAAAGCTAGGTTACATCTGTGAGTTGGATGTAGAAGTGTCAGAATCAATATAGATTTTTCTCAGTCAGAGTAAATTCAGAAGGAACATAGCAAAAAAGGTAAATTCTTACCTCCGCCTAAAAAAAAAACATTACTTATAGTGAAAGCCACCCTTGAATGATGGGATGGTAGACTAAAAGCTTTAGGAATCCAAAGTATAACATATAATAAGTACCCTGTATCAAGATTGAGGCAAAACAAGTGAAATCTGACCTTTTTAGAGAGGTTTAGCAAAAAAAGTCCAGGCGGAATAAGCTTTGGGCACATTTGGGTACATCTGGTTCCATCAGTGCCATTTGACCTTTTTCAGGTACCAGACTATAAAAATCATTGTACTACATTGAATTATCACTAAAGGTATTCATTCCATCCCAAAAAAAAAAAAAAAAAATTATAAAAAAAAAAATATATATTTAATTAAAAAAAATATATATATTTTTTTTTATTAAAATATATTTTTTAAATGTGTGTGTGTGTGTGGTAGTGTGTGTCAGGGCTTTCTGCTGCAGCTCCGGACTCATACTCATTTGTGAGCACATGTAAAAGAAATGAGCAAACTGTGTGTGTAGGTGTGTGTGTTGTGCTGTTCTCGTGGTGTTGTGCTGCGGTCTTGCTGCGTAATACGTAATGGAGCCGGAGCGGGTGTTGTTTATACTACGCAAGATCCTATCTTTGGAACCCATTGGTCGATATGGGTGATTGACACCTTTTCTGAACCGTTAGAGCCAATAGAATCGAGTGGCAGTTAGTAAGTCCCGCTACACACTTACGTGGAGGAGTAAGAGGTTTGCGTAAACCTCGTGGGAGACTGCATTAGACCCGGACTGAAAAACTTTATACCTACTCTGCTGCCATGAATGTAATGATGGATTATCAGGAACAATTCTAAAGTGACTAAGAGACATTGGATTAACCCTGAGCAGCGTTTTTATTCCGTTGAACACAACTTTTGATCACAAAAGAATCAAGGTAAGACCTAATTATTGTCATGGATTTGAAAACGGATGTTGTTTATTTGCTATGTTCTGGCTGCTAGCTCAGTGAGTTCTTGTCATCCAGTGATGATACTTATATCAAAATAATCAGTGGAGTATCAGCTTTCAGATGATATGTAGTTTGTGCAGAACATATAATTATTAAAAATCGTTTTTGCTAGTTAGCTCCTGAAGTAGTATTAGCCCGTTTTCTCTAAGGGCTAATGCTAACGCTTCTTGTGAGACTTGTGTTTTGTTTCGGTAAAAATGGCTCGTATCATCAGTTAGCTGAGTTTTTTCCCGTTAGAATGGTATAACACATTCATAGTTTTTGAAAAGATATATTTAAAATATTAAGAAGTGTCGTGAAAAAAAAAAAAAGGACCCGCCGGCGGGGGCGTTGGGGCTTAACAGGTTAAGAGATAAATACGACTTGGTTTTGGCCAATAGTCTTATTTTAAAAAAGCAGGATTTGACTACGCTGCTGACCTGCTTGTCGAATTTAAAAGAGCTAGTGAAGGTCACTCCAAGGTTCGTGACCGAGGGGAGGATGTTTTGTTGGAGGGAGCCCAGAATATCATCCTGGGAGGCTGGAGGTTGGGGTCCAAAAAAGATGACCTCAGTCTTGCTCTCGTTGAGGTTTAGAAAGTTTTTGCTCAGCCAGGATTTAATCTCAGTTAAGCAGTCCATCAACTGCTGTAATGAGTGTGTGACACTTGCTTCGAGAGGCAGATATATCTGTACATCGTCGGCGTAGCAGTGGAAGGGAATATTATGTTTAGTGAGAATTGAGCCTAGGGGCAGTAAGTACAGTAGGAAAAGGATGGGAAGTTCCCCGGAAGTTAGCTTGCCGCTGACTTCCGGGGAACTATTGCGGCCAGCAACACAGTAGAGTTGCATCATAATAGACCGTTCGTGATGGACTTTTAAAGGTAAGAAGACGTTTAAAGATTTATATTGCGGATATTATCAGCACATCTGAGTCAAATGAACATGTGTATTAAAGGATGTTAGTGGATTATCCCTAATCAGTAGATTTAGGGAACGTTTACAGATAACAGATTAGGCTAGGATACCGGATAAAGTTAGCAACACACGTTAACCATGAACAGCTATTAATCCGTTCTCCTAATGTTATTTCATCCAACGTTGTGGAATTAGAGAAAAAGGGCTTCTAAACGTGATTTTTTTGTGGGGTGGAGGAATATAATATTAGTTAAATATAACATTGGGGCACGTGTGATTGTAATGAGTGGAGGTGGAGAAATTACGATCTCCATTTTGGAGTAGACCTACAAGCTAGTATAATAAAGTTAACGTTACACAATAATAAGGAAGAGAGCTATTTGATATTAATTTAGAGTGCATATTTGAGACTTCCAAACAGTAAACAGAAACGTAATTTATGAGTGTGTTTAGTGTATTCTGTTGATTATTACCTGTCTGTATTATGTTGCAGCTCAGCTTATTTTGAAATGATGGCAAAGAGAGAGTGAAAACACAAGGTACATTTAATACTACTGTTGTATATAAATAAGCATACTAAACATGTATTTTATCACTGTATTATATAAGTAATCTTGTTAGTGTATATTAGTAACCTACTGTATGGCAGGTGGAAGGGCAGTGATGTTACAGGTGGAGGACTTACTGGACATGTATACACTCATTACATACTGTACGTAAAATACGACCAAGAATGTGAGACAACTTTATACAAATTCATATCACATCCATTAATGATGCCATTTGTCATACTTTGTTAAACTCACAAATAATAAAGTTCCATAACTTCAGTTGGAAACAAAGACCACACCTTATCTCCCCAAGGCAATTTCCCATCCAATAGGTGTGCTATATAGGTGTGTATAACCCTTTCTCCTGTCTGTTTCTCCCTCTTTCAGCACAAGAACCAGAGGGGGATTCAATAGAGCCTGAATACCTGCACTGAGACCCTCACCCTGCACCCTGAGTCTCAACTCTCAGAGTTTTTCAAGCCTTTCCCTGTTATTTGTATTAAACCAAACATTAAGCTTCCCAATGGTGTGGTCTTCGTTTTGTGAAAAAGTGCAAATGCAGTGTTTGAATATGATTACCTCACATATTTTGTTGCGGCTGTCTGTTTTGATTGTTAAATTGCTCCTGCTGACTTGAACTAGCCATTTTTTCCTCCTCTCTGTGTCAGTGGTGAAGCCGTACATTCTGATTGTTACTCCTTTCTCTGAGCGATTGGAGCAGCACAGCAAACCATGGTGGAGACTATATGCCAGGACAACACGGAGGAAAAGGCACAGACAAACTGCATGACATGCTATTCAATGTTTATTGAATTCCATGTATTTACAATGGATGTTCATGTTGCTGCTAGTCCATTGATAGTCACCTGTTGGTCTCCTGTCCTTTCTGAAAGTCATAAAGAGTACATTAGTCATTTAGATTACTTATGTCCTCAAGTACCATGGGATTACTGAAACCACCATGAATTAAAAAAATGGTAGAAATTAATCTAATCTAAATTTTGAAGCATTCCTTGCCATCCCCTCCCTCTAAATATATCAATAAACATTAGGAAGTGATGCTCCTGACTACCATACCTGCTTAATATTTGTTTTAAATAATTCAAAGCAATACACAACAGCAACAGGCTCTTTAACTAAGGCAACAGCCTAACATGTATATGTTAACAAGTAAACTAGCTGTTCACACTTCCTAATATTATCCATAAATATTAGCAGATTCTATTTTATTTTTAAAACATATTGATGTAAATACATACACATATCGGTGTGTTGTATACATATTGCAAATCAAGACCTTTATTCACTACTTATTACCAAAAATCATAGTTCTATCTCCGGTAATCATGCATTCATATGTCCCGCCATGAACTTCCGTGGAACTATTGACTTTCCCTGAACCATGTGACGATCAAGCATTTTGGACTTCCGCTGTCGTAACTCTCTCTCTATATGGCGCTGAGTATCTCCATAGCCGTGTCACACAGAACGATTTTAAAAGCAATGTATTTCTATTGGTAGTATGTTTCGTGCCTGCAACACGTCTTTTTGTCCGGTCGGGTCTTGGAAGACCGGAAGCTGTGTGGTTCATAAAAACATGTTCTTACTCAATATCAAGCCACAATTATTGTTTTTATTTTAAATCGTACAATGTTGGACTTTTTTTGCCGTCTGTGAGGAAAATAAATGGGGCTCAGAGCCTCAAAATACTGAAGTCTGTATTTAAAAAAAAAACTCTTCTTTCTAATTTGTTATTTTTTTCTAAATAACACACTGTTATATTTTTCTAAATAACACACTGTTATTTACTCAACAATAACACACAATTATCCTTGTTTTTGTGTATTAGTTTAATTCTATCATCTCTGGCTTTTTAGCCGTTCTTCAGGAACTGAATTTCAAAATAAAGTCACCGGAAACAGACGTAGGCCTATAAGATACATTTCGAGCATTATTGCGATACACACCCACTGAACTGATTACCCAAGAACCTCAGCTAGAAGCTCCGTGATTGGATTGTTTAGCCGCAATGCACGTTGGGATATGATGTTTATGCGATATGAAATCCGAAAAACGTAAAAAATAATAATAATAATAATACTTTATTCCGAGTGTGCTTGCTTTTCTCTTTGAAAGTCATCACATAACGGCATTGTAATACACAGTTCGGCTGCATTAAATATTACACATCTGCCGTAGTTCTCTATTTATAGAGCCCTGATTAGAAGACCTCTAGACAAACTGGAAGAACTGCCACGGAAACTGAATACGTGACGTGGATCATAAATATATCAGCAATTAAACAACATCTTCAATTTCTCTTCCCACAATACGTCTCCTTCCAGTATCAATACTAATTCTGCTGACTTTTATATTTGATCCAATTGGTAGATAGGTTATATTTAAACCATAACGGTGCACAGCTGATATAAAAGGACTTTTTAAAGATATTACTTTTCTTTGAATATAAGAATGTAAATACTGAGTTGAAAGAATAGTCAGGGGTTTTGGGTGATGGGAGACACATCTATGGATTCAGAATTTCAATAGCTTACCATTAAATGACGGATATACCTTTCTGTGTGTGATTTTTTACGAATCAGATACTAGAAATAAAACATGTGAAATAATATAGCAATATCCTGTAAAATTATGTGAAAACATAAATACAACTACACATCTTCAGATGTAATACATACACAAGTGTCCTACACTAATAATACAAAGTTATTACGGCTCTGTGTACCTTGTGTGCACCGCCTAGTGGTTAAAGCACGTTATTGAATTAGTTGTGTATATGATATGTCAATAAACCTTAGAAAATCTTGAAATCATGAAAGGGATATGCACAATAGCCACTATATACAGCCTTTAACCTGTTAAGCACCAAGCCTGTTTTTCATGTTTCAGGCTCGAAAATGACATGCCCAAAACAAATGACTACAACTTAACTTCTAAAAGGCTTATATGAATAATGTCTTTTATCAAAGCAAGGTTACATCTGTGAGTTGGATGTAGAAGTGTCAGAATCAATATAGATGTTTTTTATTTTAAAGAAAATTCAGATTTTATATAGTAAAAAACTGTAAATTATAGTGTCCGTCCAAATATTCTTTTTTACAGATAGTGAAAACTACCCTTGGATGATGGGTTAGTAGACTAAAAGCTTTAGGAATCCAAAGTACAACATATAATAAGTACCCTGTATCAAGATTGATGCAAAACAAGTGACATTTGACCTTTTTAGAGAGGTTTAGCCAAAACCACCCCACCTCTGAGGTGATTTGGGTGAAAATGTTTTTTTTTCCATATCTCTGGCCCCCCTTCCTCGATTTTGATGGTTGACACCTCTTTCTGACAGTTAGAGCCAATATAATCGAAATAGGAGGCCCCCACACACACACGTTGTGAAGAGAAGAGGTGGTTGCTTCGCGCATGTAATTTAGCATCAGAGTGGACCTATCTCTAGCTCTGACATTTGGAAACGAAAAAGCAGTTTTATTGCTTATGGATTATCAGAAATCATTTCAAAGAGGACACAGAAACATTTGATTAACCTATGGATTAACTGCAGCATCGATTTTTATCGTTTTAATGCCATTGAAGACCAGTTTTGACCAAGGTAAGCCATGTTAGCGTTTCTAGCTACCTAGCTCCACATGTTATGATGTACGCTTTCGTTTATAACGTCGCAAATGTTTATCACTGAGTGTTGAGGTGGGCACCCCCAGATTCTGTGTCTCCAGGTGATGCAAAACGAGTGGTTGGCTGTGCATCTAGGATAAGTAATAAGGGAGTTATTGTGAGTTTAGGTGCCGTTTTAGGTTACATTTTTTCCGCTCGTGGCTAATTCAGAGGTTGAGTGTTAGCATTATGGGTTTTCTTTTGATTTTTTTTTAAAAAGATCAGTTAGCTGAGTTTCTTCCCGTTACATGGATATAAAACATTCATAGTTTATTAAATATTAAGATTCCTTAGACGTTGTTTCCTGCAAATGACGCGTTTATCCGCCCGGTACCGGGGGGGCCGTGCGTAACAGGTTAATTAACTATTAGTAGAGAATATCGAGTAATGAATATACTTTATAGGGATGTTTAGTCTTCTCAAGCACCAACTATCAAATATCTCTCCTGATTGTTGGCACTTGACAATCACCTTCCCTGAATTTTACTCAGGTGTAACTAAAGCCTGATTTTAGGGTTGTTTATTTCACATCATTAATCAGAATCTGCAAAGTAACTAAAATAAATGTAGTGGAGTAAAAATACCAAGTTAACCTCTGAATTGTAGTGGAGTAGAATTACAAAGTAACAATGAGCTGTTATGTGGATATATATTAATGCTGTGCACTATGTACACAAGCAATTTTCACCCATTTATTAATTATATGTTTTAAATTTGTACACACCAATTTGTTTCCTATCGCCTAAACCTCGCCTGTGTATACAGTTTAATACTGTCAACTTCTAATTTTGGGAAAAACAAAAACGTCTTTTAAAACTACAATTCCCAGTAGAGATGTGCCATAGAACATGTTGCGAAACACAATAGCCAGCATGTGTAGTTCTGGGGGGACGTTCAAGTCCAGTTTTGGATAGTCTGCCGTGGTTTCGTTCGATTTCAAAGAGCTGTTTGACACTCGGCGTAACCTTGGCGCACTGCCACTCCAACATCCAATCCCAGAGTTTGAAGATTAATCATAGGGACTGTAGTCCCAAACGATAGCTGGGGATTATGGGTAGTGTAGTGTCTTCGGCCATCCTAAACTCCGAAATGTTTTTCGGATTTCATATCGCATTAACACCATATCCCAACGTGCATTGCGGCTAAAACATCCGATGACCGAGCTTAAACCATAGCTGAGGATCTTGGGTAATCAGTTCAGTGGGTGTGTATCGCAATGATGCGCGAAATGTCCCATATAGGCCTACGTCTGTTTCCGGTTATTTTTATTTTGAAATTCAGTTACTGACGGACGCCAAAAAAAACAGAGATTATGGAATTAAACAAATAAATAAAAACAAGGATAATTGTGTGTTATTGTTTAGTAAATAATAGTGTGTTATTTAGAAAAGAATGACAAATTAGAAGGAAAAAAAAATATTAAAAAAAATACAGATTTCAGTATTTTGAGGCTCTGAGCTCCATTTATTTTCCTCACAGACGGCAAAAAAAGTCTGACATTATACGATTTAAAATAAAAACAATAATCGTGGCTTGATATTGAGTAAGAAGATGTTTTTATGAACCCCACAGATTCCGGTCTTCCAAGACCCGACCGGACAAAAAGACGTGTTGCAGGCACGAAACATACTACCAATAGAACTACATTGCTTTTAAAATCGTTCTGTGTGACACGAAAAATAGGGGAAATGGTGAACACGAATCAATAGATGAAATGTCGTGACTATAACACGAAATGCCGTGAGACTGGGTTGAAATATCAGAATGGCGCAAAAAAGGATTTGGGATTATTTTTCCAACAAACAAACAAATAAAAAGAGTGGACCACCAGCTACTCCTCAGCCCACCACCTCTACAACTCCGTCCACTTGTGAGCCATCGGAGTCAGGAACTGGGAGAAGCACGAGCGACCGAGAAAATATGGAAGGAGAAGAAGCTAGCGTCGCTAATTTTGAATCAATGGAGAAGCCACACCAGCCCACTGAATTCAATTTTCCCGGTAGAAAGTTTGACAAGGAAACCTTCTGTTGGTCATTTAATGGAAGTTGGTTTGACAGATGGAAGTGGCTCCATTATGTTGAGGAAAATAACCATATCATGTGTTTCACATGTGTCAAAGCAGTTCAGAAACGGCTAATTAACAAAGACAGCGTAAGGATGGATAACGTTAGCAGCTTTATAAAGGGGGGATACTCTAACTGGCGGAAGGCAACAGAAAAATTCTATGAACATGAGAAATCGAAACTTCATAGTGATTCAAGCCAACGTATTGCTGCTTTAGGTAGCAATACCCCAATTAATGCCCTTCTGTCTGCAACACGTTCTCACTCCCAACTCGTCACATGCTGACGGTCGGTTAGGGCCCCTCCCCGTCACTCTATTGGCGCATTTCCAGTACAGCGCGGAGCGCGGTTTAAACTGTTAACCCCTGAGCCTGTTTTTCAGGCCTCGGCTTGAAAATGACATTCTCAGAACAATTGACTATATCGTCACTTCTAAAAGGGGTATATTAATAATCTTTTTTCTCAAAGCAATGATAAACCTGTGAGTTGGATGTAGAAGAGTCAGAATCAATATAGAATATTTTTATTTTCAAGTAAATTCAGATTGAACATAGTAAAAAAATGTAAATTATAGTGTCCGTCAAAAACAAAAACATTACTTATAGTGAAAACCACCCTTGAATGATGGGTTAGTAGACTAAAAGCTTTAGGAATCCAAACTATAACATATAGTAAGTACCCTGTATCAAGATTGATGCAAAACAAGTTAAATTTGACCTTTTTAGAGAGATTTAGAAAAAAGAAACCACTTCTGGGGTTATTCCCCCCCTCGGTCGATTTTGATGATTGACACCTCTTTTTAACTGTTAGAGCCAATAGAATCGAGGGGAAGTTCCTAAAATCCATTTGAACATTACCCATTGGTGAATGGAGTGATGCGCAGCCAGAATGCCCAAAACCGGAAGCTGTCATACACTCTGGTAACTATCATAACAGCTATATATGAAAACTCAGTTTTTGCCAAATATATGACGACGGATTATCAGTAATAATTTCAAAGTGACACAGACACATTGGATTAACCTAAGGATTAACCTTCAGCAGTGTTTTATTGTTTTAATGTCATTGAACACAACTTTTGATCAGAAGAACAGCAAAGGTAAGACTTTTTGCCCTTTTTGCTCCGTAAAGCTACGTCGTGTGATGTCTGAAGCTTTACTCTGATATCTTGTTTGTGCAGATCCGATAAGTAATAAAATATTTCTACCGTGAGTTCTGTGCTAAATGCGTTGAGTGATGAGTGATTGATTTGTGACCCCCATAAAACCTTAGTCCCGCCCTTAAATCCCTTTGATGTGAGGGTGATGTGAGGGTGCCACATTAAGCAACCATGTGTAATAGTTGTATGAAGTGGAGCTGCAATGATAAATCACACTAATTACATAAATGTAATGAAGTAATTTTTTTCATCAGACGATTAGCTAACATTTCAATGACAGACCTTTGGGTCATTTGAAATCATGAAATGGCATTCTGTTATTGGTTCCTTGACTTACATTTGTAACTGTAGATGTAGTCTTCTTTACTGACATACAAACCACACCAAATGTTTTTACCCAAATCATTAGAATAAGCTGCTCTCTGGTGGGACAGCTTTTAAATTGTGTTTTGTTATGACCGGCTCGCAGGCCACAACGGCAAAAAAGAGAGAGACATTCGGGGGTTTCCAAAAATCACTGCACATTTATTAATGCAACTCCAAAAACAACACAAAGATGAGAGGATGGGCGAGGGGAAAGGATCCAGGCAAGAGTTTCCCCACAGCAGTCTTGGAGAGAGTCGCGAAGGCCCCCTAGACTCCGGGCAGCTGGGCTTAAGGCCCAAGTCCCACGGGAACGAAAACGGGTTGTATCCGCATATTTCTCTTGCGTATAGCCCTTTTTGCCACACAAGGCCGTAACGAAATGATAGAAATGGACCCCGCAAACGACAACGGGTCCAAAGGTGGATAGATCTGGGAACGGAGCACTCTGGGGGGTCATACGGCTCCCTGTGATCGCCTCTATACGGTCATTTTGTGATAATGATGACGCAATAGACCTGCCTCCCCCCACCTCTGTTGCTCACCCCCGCAAAAGTACACTGCACACTGAATTCAGATTATTTATCTCGATATGGACATAAACGCGAGTGAAGTCTAATCTGACAGGACGGAGACACGCAGCTCCTCCCGCTGTGATGCAGCGGCAGCAAAACACACACTTCAAGTCAGATCATCACCCTTAGCTATTTTAATTACCTCTCAAACTACCTAAACTAGTTATAAATATGTTTATTTTTACTGTCGGGTCACTCATTACTGGATCAGCTGCTGCATGAGACAGACACTGACACTGTCAGAAGAGAGGGAGGAAAAAGAGAGGCTCCGTGTATTTTATTATTATATATCATTATATAGAGTCGTTATTCATTTGTTTTAAAGCTCAATAAATAACAAAGAAGACCTTTGACCGGCACTTTTATAATTTTCTTCGGAAGATTTAAACTTTAACACACGTTGACCGGCGAAAAACTCTGCCCGGTTCCCTCGGCCCCCACCACGGAGAATAAACAGAAGTGCAGCCATGACAACCCAGCTTCTTTGCTGCTTTTGTGGAGGAAGTTGCTGCTTTTGTGGAGGAAGTTACAGCACCACGTACAGGCTCGGCATATGTACTGCAGCTTATCCAGCGGTTGGATCTAAACGGAGCTGTCTCTTGTGAACAGACACTATCCGGTGTATATTGCGTGTGGACGGAAGCTTTTTGGCGATTGCGTTTGCGTTAATCCTATGCGTTTTGCCGTATGCGTTCCCGTGGGGCACCAGTGTAAGTAAAACCTGGGCTCCGGCCAGGTGTCCTCAGTCATGCTGATTGGTCAGCTCAGCTCCAACCCCATCACAGGACCTGCAACATACTTGCACAATAACAGGTCACAGGCTCTGGGGCCATCACAGTTTATAGAATTGTGGTCGTTTTCTCTCACCCTTTCTTCAGAAAACAAAAGGGGAAACTTTACTTTAGATTGGCTTTATTATTATCTTTTATCACATGACAAAACTATCAGCATCAGTCACCTCAGATAAAGATGTAATGTCATTTGTTATCAGCAAACTCCCTTGAAATGTTTTACAGCAAATTAAAAACATATCTTTTTAATATGGCTTTTAATTTGGGTTAACTTTAAATTCTCACTGGTATCAATGTCCATGTGTTACTGTATTGTTTCTGTTTTGCTTTTATTTTACATGTTTTATTTGATTTTGTATTTGTTTTATTTTAACATATTATTGCTGTAGATGTTTTATCTTGTTCTGCATTCATTTTAATATTATTTTAATATTGTTGTTGTGTTTTCTGTAAAGCACTTTGGGCTGCTTTGTGCATGAAAGGTGCTATACAAATAAAGTTCACATAGTGTGTGTGATTGTGTGTGCTGTGTGGGGATGCATGTTACTTTACCAAGAAAAAACTGTTTTTGAAAAAAAAAGGTTTTTATAGCTTTCCATGTATTCATTGTTCATTACATTTTTAATAGTGTGATATTATTGTCCATAAATAGCCACATGTACTGTCCAACAAAATCAAGCTGTTCATACATTAAGTGACCTCTTCTGGTCCTTTCTTGCAACAGGAAACAGTAAGCAATGTTTCAACAGGAAACACAAATACAGCAACAACAGTATAGGCCTACGCTTGTTTGATTATAACATCGAAAACATTATTTTACATTAAATTGCATTTACGTGTTTCCTATTTATAAACAAAGTTTACAAAAATGCATATATGTGGTTTGTGTATAATATACTGTATTATATGTAATTGACAGTATTTACACTACACAACTCCTCAAACCGGCACTCAGTGGTTACGATAATGTAAGATACAACTCTTTTTTTATCACAAGGGGAAATTATGTGATAGCTGCAATACAAAGTATTAAAGTTGCATTATACAAAATGCCAACACAGTTTCTCACTATGGATAATCAAATATAAACAGGTAAGGATAAGGCATGTCTGTACAAACAATCTCCAATCTGAATTTAATGTGAGTATAGTTAAATAATTATTTGACCAGAAATAAGCTTCTTAAGCTTGAAGCACACACAATTAAAACCTATTACATATTACTTATGAATAAACATTATCAGCTCAATAATTAAAGGGGAATTTAGAAGAAGATTTTCATGCAATTACAGGCAGATGTGACTTTTAAGTGACACATTTAATTTCCATTCTTCAATTCTTCACTGTTGATCCCTTTCAGCCTTTGCTGGTCTCTGTGCTGCTTCCCGTGCTGTGACGGCTCCCTCAGCTGCATGATACCCTGCAACACCTCCTTTCACTGCTCCCGCAACAGCAACTACTGCTGCCATCGCACCTAGTGCTACCATCACACCTACTGCTGCCATCGCACCTCCTGCTGCTGCTGCTGCTGCTCCTACTGCTATCACTCCAGCTGCTTTTACTGCTATGTTGGCAAAATATTGTATTTGTCTTGGCTCTGATGACATGTTTCCTGATGACTGTCTAATAAGCTCCTCCTCTTTTTGTATTTCTTCCTCCACTGCTTGTAGCATCTCATTGGTGTAGCAGCGTCCTTTGTTTGCCTCTACCATCTTATCTATTGTATTTAGTAGCTCCTTCACCTGGAACTGGTTGCTCCTGTATTCATCCTGCTGGTTGTTCTTCCAGTATTTATTATCTAAGACATGGCAGCGGCCTCCGCACTTCTTCAGCAGATCCTTCACCAGTTGATTCTGGTGGAAATAGTCTTCAACTTTCTGTCCTTCATCGAGCTGGTCACCATGAGTGAAGAGAACTGTTGCGTATTTGAAGTCTTGTTCAGAAAAGTATTGTTGGATTTTTGTGATGACGGCCTGTACGTGCTCAGTTAATTTCTTCACTTCGAGCACAATGAGAAAAGCATGGGGCCCAGGAGCGCACTCTGTGATACACGTTATTATCTCAGTCTTCAACTCCTCTGATTCATCTGTGTTGAATAAACCAGGAGTGTCGATCAGAGTGATGCTTCTTCCATGGACAGATTTAGTTTCTGCTTGACATTTTCTTGTTTCTGAATCGGCAGTGGTATTAGCTTTGAACAGTTGTTCTCCAAATATGGAGTTAGCCACACTGCTTTTCCCAACTCCAGTTTTCCCCAGCATGACAATTCTCCAATTTGACTCTGAAAGAGAATATCTTCCATTAATAATACTCTATACTTGTCTTAATGTTGTTTTCCTATACATTAATTTTAAAAAAGCCTAATTGCTCAAACTTCTCAATAACAGGGGAAAGTTTGTGGTACGGTGCATTATCATGATAAGAGAACTAAGGTGAAATAACTCAAAGAAATGAACTTACCGGCCATGTTATCAGAAGCGAAGCAACTGTGGAGCGACTGTAAGTCAGAGTGACAAGACTACCAGAGTGTACGTGAATATGTTTCAATAACCTTCCTGAATCATATCAGCAGTTTTCAACAGGATGTTCAAGGTTCAAGGTTCAAGGCTTTTATTGGTCATACGTGCATAGCTACAGTGTAGTTATGACAGTGAAAATCTTAGGTCATGCTGTTTTTTTTCCCCTTCTCAACTCTGTTTGACCTTAACAGCTTCTACAGTTTAGCTTTACTACAGAAACACAACGAACAATTCTCTCAGTCTCAAACGGGAGTTCGAAACAAGATGTGGTTCCCTCTCTTCAAAATATACTCTGTGTCAGCTTGGGTTCCAGTTCTGTTTTTCTGCATTTATGTCACGCTCTCTTGAGAATACAAAGAGAAACTTTACCTTTTTTATTTTTACTTGAATAGATATGTTATAGCATCAGACAAAACTCTCATCATTGGTCTTCTCAGATAGATGTCATATGCCATAGATTATTGAGCAGTGAGCATTGTTAGCAACAAAATAAACTGAAAGAAGTAATGTTAACTTACTGTCCATGATTTTTTGAAAAGAAAAAAATTGTACATGTAACAGACATCATGTGTGTCTATTCCCCTCTGCTCTCACGCAGGTTTGTTTTTTTGTGCGTGTGTGTGGCGAGGGGAAATAAAAACTTTATTTCAAGAAACATGTTTTCATAGCCTTCCATTTAGTCATTGTTCATTTTTTTCATGGTGATACATTATAATCCACAGAGAGCCACAACTGTTGTACAGAAAAATGATGCTGTTCATAGATTAAGTATCCTCTCCGGGCTATGTTTTGCAAAAGGAACACGCTGTGCAAAAGCTGCAATACAAAGTAGGAGAGGTGCAAAATGCAAAAAATGCAAAAACTGTTTTCCTCCATGGTTAATAAAATATACACATGGAATAGTTGGAAGTGTATGTCCAATATCTCAAGTTAATGTGGGTAAAGTTATTTAATGAGAGATAATTATCCTGTGAAAAAGGAATGAGCGAATCAAGCTTGAAGTTCAGATAACAAAGCCAACATATAGCATATTACTTATGAATACAGATTATCAGCTCACTGATTAACGATCATTACAATAATATGTTCGTGCAATCTACACAGAGATGTGACTT
>CALSBW010021929.1:0-11256 GCA_943590975.1 Lindbergichthys nudifrons | reverse complement strand
ACGCCATAACGGTGCACAGCTGATAGAAAGGGACACCTACTGGTTAAAGCACGTTATTGCATTTTATAATTTTATTATTAGATATTAATAGGATCCCTATAAAGTATATTCTTTACTCGTCGTTATTCTCTACTAATAGTTAATTAAAGACTGTATATAATGACTATTTTGCACATCCCTTTCAAGATTTCAAGATTTTCTAAGGTTTATTGACATATCATATTATACACAACTACGGTGTAGTTATGCAATGAATGAAAAACTTGGGTTGCAGGTTCCTCAACAGTGCATTACAAGACATCTATCAATATGTGTGTACCTCCACCATTACATTGTCATATTCTGCACATTTCTTATACTATCTACATACATCTTATAAGAGTATAATACATATGTATAATATCAGTTAAAATAAGTGCTTAAACATAGTTAACATTGCAGGAAAGCAATATATTAGACGTTAAGTACTTTGTCAGGCTTAATATTTATCTGTAGATACAAATGTCACTGTGTGTGCTGTGTGCTCTGCATGTGTGACCATCAAAGAGGGTTTCATCCCTCCATATTAATCTTCTATACCCCCAAAGATTTTTTCTTATTCAAAAGAAGACCTTAACCTAAAGTATTCTTTAATGTTTAACCTGTTAAGCACCAAGCCTGTTTTTCATGTTTCAGGCTCGAAAATGACATGCCCAAAACAAATTACTACAACTTAACTTCTAATTTATTTTATCAAAGCAAGGTTACATCTGTGAGTTGGATGTAGAAGTGTCAGAATCAATATAGATGTTTTTTATTTTAAAGAAAATTCAGATTTTACATAGTAAAAAACTGTAAATTATAGTGTCCGTCCAAAAATTCTTTTTTACTTATAGTGAAAACTACCCTTGGATGATGGGTTAGTAGACTAAAAGGTTTAGGAATCCAAAGTACAACATATAATAAGTACCCTGTATCAAGATTGATGCAAAACAAGTGACATTTGACCTTTTTAGAGAGGTTTAGCCAAAACCACCCCACCTCTGAGGTGATTTGGGTGAATATGTTTTTTTTTTTCATATCTCTGGCCCCCCTTGGTCGATTTGGATGGTTGACACCTCTTTCTGACCGTTAGAGCCAATAGAATCGAAGGGGGAGTCCCCCACACACACACGCTGTGAAGAGAAGAGGTGGGGGCTTCGCGCATGTAATTTAGCATCAGAGTGGACCTATCTCTAGCTCTGACATTTGGAAACGAAAAAGCAGTTTTATTGCTAATGGATTATCAGAAATCATTTCAAAGAGGACACAGACACATTGGATTAACCTATGGATTAACTGCAGCATCGTTCTTTTATCGTTTTAATGCCATTGAACACCAGTTTTGACCAAGGTAAGCCATGTCAGCGTTTCTAGCTACCTAGCTCCACATGTTATGATGTACGCTTTCGTTTATAGCGTCGCAAATGTTTATCACTGAGTGTTGAGGTTTTTTACACAGATTCTTTGTCTCCAGGAGATGCTAATCGATGGGTTGGCTGTGCATCTAGGATAAGTAATAAGGGAGTTATGAGTGAGTTTAGGTGCCGTTTTAGGTTACATTTTTTCGCTCGTGGCTAATTCAGAGACTGAGTGTTAGCATTGTGGGTTTTTTTTGGATTTTTTTGTTTTTAAAAGATCAGTTAGCTGAGTTTCTTCCCGTTACATGGATATAAAACATTCATAGTTTATTCAATATTAAGATTCCTTAGACGTTGTTTCCTGCAAATGACGCGTTTATCCGCCCGGTACCGGTGGGGGCGGTGCGTAACAGGTTAAATAAAGCCTTATTAGTTTGTCTGTGTTGCACATCCTCCTATTAATATCTAATAATAAAATTATAAAATGCAATTACGTTAACCAGTAGGTGTCCCTTTCTATCAGCTGTGCACCGTTATGGCGTAAATACAGCCTATCTACCAATTGGATCAAATATAAAAGTCAGCCGAATTAGTGTTGATACTGCAAGGAGACATATTGCGTGAAAAGAAATGTAAGATGTTGTTTAATTGCTTATATATTTAAGATCCACGTCAAGTTTTCAGTTTTGGCGGCAGTTCCTGTTTATCTAGAAGTCTTGTCATCAGGGCTCTATACATAGAGTTAACTACGGCAGATATGTCATATTTAATGCAGCCGAAACGTGTATTACAATGCCGTTATGTGATGACTTTCAAAGAGAAAAGCAAGCACACTCGGAATAATGTATTATTTAATTGTTTTATACAGTCTATGGTTGCTACAGAGGATTGTGGGTAATGTCATGTCTTCGGCCATCCAAAACTCATAGAAAACGACTTGTTTCTCAGAATTGAAGGGGAAAACGTGACAAAAGCATTGTACACACACTAAAACCTATCAATGTCGTTTAATTAACAAGGATAATCTGCTGTTTTTGAGTTGATGAGTAGTGGAGTAACTCTTACTGTCGATTGATTTCCTCTTACTGTCAAATCAATCGACAGTAAGGGGAATACTTACTTCCGGGTGTACAATTCTCCGTTATCCAATGGGAATGGATGCTCACATTGCCTTTAACAGCCTCCGACACAAACGAATGCCGTGCTTCCCTAAGCGTCAAATACCGCCGCCGATGGGAATACATTGCAATCAGTTGAAAGCTCTTTGCGTCCGTTTATGAAGCTGAAGGAGCCTCGGCGCGTCACAACTGGACGCCACGGGACCCTGACCAAGCGTCGCTCCTGGACGCTTAGGGAGTGAGAGTGTGTTGGTCTTTGAAGTCCTTGATTCCTGGCTCTTGGTTTACCACCTCCTGTCGTCTGTAGGCGAACGTGTGAGCCATTTTGTCTGCGATGACCCTATTATTGTTCCTTATCCTGATGTCTGTCAGAAGTTCTAGTCTTTCTTTTTCCAGGCTTTCCAGATTGGCACCAGTGGGGAAGGATGGATAAAAGTTAGCCTCAGCTCACTTTGGCTTCTTGACTTTTTTAGCAGGGAAAGCATCTGTAACAGCTTTATATTTCAGGGAATTTACCACCAGCTCTGGGCACCCCTGCAATTTGAGCTGAGTCCTGTAGTTTCCCATCTTATATTTCAGGCGCTGTTTCCATCCATTGCAGCCATTGAATGAGCCAGGTTCTTTCAAACAAGGATGCTTTTTGATAAGAGCCTCTGCTACTGTGCAGAAATGTGAATCATCTGGATAGGCCTTGTATCCGTAAATTGTTTCTGCAAGTCTATTCAGAATATCAGACTTGCTTCGGGAGCTGACAGTCAACAATGTGTGGCTTCCATTAAACTCAGAATTCCCCTTCACTAGCTGCAGCTCCGTGTCATATGAAAATTGAGGAATCGGAAAGTCCGCTGGCTGCTGTTTGGCTCGAGAGGACACAGATTCGGGGGATGAGAGGAATTATTGTGTCATCTGATGCCAACAAAACATTGCCATCACACTCAAGTGAAGACGATGATGTGGTATCAGTGACAATGTTCAAAGGTGTATTTGTTTGCTGGTGGATCACTTTGATTGTTCCCAAATCCTGAAGTTGAGTGGTGGAATTCAGATTGAAGAAGTCGTTGCCAAAGTCTTGGTCCATGTACTGCAGTCTGATGTCGCCCTTTAACCCAAAGAAAGTCTTTAACTTGCTGAGAAGGTCATCCAATGATTCCGGTATGCCATTTGGAAGAGACAGTTTTTCAATGTTGTTCTCCCCCAAAATCACTTTCAGTCTTGCAGGCGTCGAATCAGCCATGGCAGTCTGAGAAGACAACACAAGCACAATACGTTTTAAGAAAAGCACATTAAACATAATTCCTTATTATTCACACTGTTAATGTATCATCTTATAGATGTGTTATCAGTTTTCAGTAAAAGGACTACAACTTTGTGTAAATCCCTTTTCCACTGGCGGCATTTGCTGACTGGACTCCATCAGCACATATTTAAAAAATGACATAATGCCCACCCTTACCCTCAATGTTAGGTTCCTTTTAAATAAATAAAATCTGCAGTTGACAGCTTGTATGTGCAAAAAAATTGAATGTTATCATTTGAAATCTCCAAAGGGTTGATAGTTAGTCTTGCACCAATAACAAATATGTATAGGAAGTCATACAAAAACAAATATATTGTTGTTTTGCAGGTGAAGCATTAAAACTGACCACACAAAAAAAGCCCACACACTGTTTGAGTGTTCTCACAAATTATTTTCTGATATTTACCTAGTGTAATTATTTGTTGGTGAAATTATAAATAAAACCTTTGAAAACAAAAAAAAACACTGGTATGAAATAAATCTGTTTGAGAACACAATAGTTATGGATGATTTCTTTTTCCACCTAATGAAATATCACTTTTAGCTTCCTCAACTTTTAAACATGGACATATCTTTTCAATGTGACAAGACGCATCCATCGGATTTCGTAGTCTGAATCATGTAGATCTTGTGGCTCAAGAAGTTCCACTTCCTTGCCTGGTGACGTTTTGAGATCATAAGCTCTGTAATGTTCAATGTACCATCCACTGAGCTTTTTCACAATGAAGATCAACTTGTCCTGCAGTATCACTATTTGGAGGATTTCACTAAACTCTGGGAGTCCTCCCAGTGACCCATAGATCAAGATCATTCCACACATGTAGTTTAGTCCATCATACAGTATGTCACAGTTTTGGCAAAGCTCACTGTGTCTATATTTGAAGACTTCTGTCTCAGGGCATTTGAAATGTCCTTGTTCAGTACATCGATGTGAACAGCAGATATATTTGTCACTTCCAATGGAGGTCTGGCAAGGCTACATGAGTGCAAATGATATGCCATCTGAAGTAAAAAGATATGATTCTACACTGTATGCAAGTAAACATGTAGTGTTTGGAATTGTATGGAAGTAAACATGTAGTGTTTAGAATTGTATTTTAGTAAACATATATTGTTTGAACTGTTTTAGGTAATCACAACGGGTTTAGATAAACACTTAGTATAGAAATGTTATTCTCACTTTTAAACTCACTGACCCAGAGATTTTGTTATACACACACATGTCCTCTTCACCCCCAACATGCAGATGTTGGTTTTAAGGTCGTTAAGGACCTATTACTTTATGGTGCACTGAAGTTAAAATGTCGGAAGAGGGGTGGTTTATGTGAGGAACCCCATAAGAAAGGAATGTTGTGTAGATTGGGGTGGAGATAGGCGTTGACTTCTTGACCTAGATCTCACGTCCTGATGGAACTCTGATCGAACCCGACCAGATGTGAATCCAACCAGTAAGAACACTTGGGGGGGGTGACCAGTTTACACAGCTCCTCCCCAGGGGCTCTCTAATTCGCTGTCGAATGAGAGTGGGAGGGAACAGGTCAACACAATCTCCACCCCAAAATGAAGTATGAATACAATTGTTTTTGAAGAAGAAAGTGCTTTTTGGTTGGGTGAGTTGGTTTGTCCCGATATACGTATCCGCATGGCATTACCAAACCAGGAAGCCCGGAGTACTCTGTAAAACCTGTATATTTGTTCTGTTTTCTACCAGTAAACTCAGATAATTGTTATAACTTTGATTCCGGTGTTTTCAATTCCTTTCTGATTTAATAGAGACCGGCCTCATTCAACGAACGGCGCGGAGAGGGCAGATAAGTGCCCAACTCTAACACATCTGAAACTGATGTTTCTCTGAAAGGGAAAGGAGCACATTTTTGAAGCACCTGATATTCCTTGCTACTCTTTAAAAAAAGCTATGCTTTGCTTCGAAACGCATAGTCCATTGTTGAACTAGTGGACCAAACTGATGGATCAAGTATGGATAATACTAAAAAAAAATGGTGTTTTGGTTTAAGGTTAACGTCTGGGAAAACCTCTTGAAATCTGATTCTGTGCTCAGAGATCTTGAAATCAAGATATGCAATGGAGTCCTCAGTATGAACGGGACAGACCACAAGATCAACAATGTCCTTGTTGGAGCGCCACCTCGAGTCAGGCGGTGTGAAGGTATACTCGAGCTCCGCGCCGTTCGTTGATGGGAGAGGAGTCTGCAGTAGAATAAGAACTTAACACCAGAGAAGGATACAGTTATAATAGTAAGCTGATTTAATGGTAAAAGCAACAGTACAGATCACGAAACGTTCCGGACCGATCACGAAACGTTCCGGGTTCAGCTAATGCTCCTGTGTGATACATGTTATCAGGACAGCGAGCTAAGAGTGAGCCCCGATTGCAAGAATCATACAGTGTTTATACAATAAGGGAGGGAGGAGTTGTGTCAGTTGCTCCTCCCCGCTAAACATGATTGGTCGTAGCTCATCCTGGGCGGACCTTAGGCAATGAGTCAGCAGCCGTTGACTCCGTCTGGTTCGCGCCATCTCCTTACAAGGAGATGGCTGGCGCGTGAGTTGTGTTCAAGTTTGCACATAACCGATGTTTGACCCGCTGTGTCCTTTATTTATTTATATATTATATTATATGATATTTCATCTCTTCATATTTCTAGCTTCCTGTTATGCAGTCTGCTATTAAAGAGGAACCAGTGTAATTAAGCACACATATATTCTTAAGCAAACTCATAGCTGGACACTGGGAACACAGGTTACTTTAGTCACAGCACATACAATGAGCATAATAAGCAAATAATGTAATAATAAGAATCAGTCTTTGTAATGTTATATAGAAACAGACTACAGGTTACTTTAATCTTCATTTTCACAACAACACATTGCCAGCACACACACCTTGAACTCTACCTTGAACTCTTGGTACATGTCACTGAGTTGGGTCACACACAGTTAGAGAGATAATGGTCGTTTTGAATTATCAATAGATGTATTCAAATAAAGTGAGCTGACACCGAGAATAGAGGAAGTTCAGAGAAGGCCAATGTGTGTGCGTTAAACATGCCTAGGGAAAATGTGTGTGTGTTCATTGGCTTATATATGCTGTATGATTGTTGCTACTTTTGTAGCCTGTTCCTAATACATGTTAACAATATTAGTGATTATAGATTACTTTATCCTTCAGATCTGTTAAGATCTGCCAAGCTGGTTCCTCACTGGGAACATTATGTCCAATCAAAAAAGGCAAAAACCTGATTAGACTCCAGTTCTCATGGGCATTTCCCCCAACAGTTTTTCTGGACCCAAAACTAAGAGGCACAGGATGAGGTCGATTGGTTTTGTCAGTCCACTTAAAGTTGAAAGATGATATTGCCTTGTTCAATGTAAATAATGTGAAATACTATTTTTTGATGAATATATTGAGACAAAGTGCAAATTCAAAAGGAACAATTCCTTCAAAAAGATTGTGCACAATATCTGGAGGAAACCCAGTTGTAACGTCAAAATATGAAAGGTGCTCTGACAAAATACACTTTGATTTCACACCATAATAGTTGGGCAATCCATTTCCCTCAAGGATTCTTAAATGATCTGCATGAATGTCTTTGGTTCTCAGAGTAAAGACTCCACTTCTAACTTCTTTAGTCTGTAACCCCTAGATTCCACCGCGTCCGTCTGCGGCGCGTTACGGGCACGTTACGGGCGCGTTACGGCTGCGCCGCGGTGCTCACGACGATCGCAGCGATCGCGGCCACTCTAGTCAATGGGTGCTATTCCACCACACGCGGCGCGTTACGGCTCAGAAGCGTCCCAGAAGCGTCTCGGCGCAGGGCTCCTCTAAAATTAGGATGAATCCTATTTTTGGCGCGGCGCAGCCGTAACGTAAGGTCGGGCAGGCAGGAAGTGGAACGTTCAGAGCATATATAGCATATATATATATATATATATATATATATATATATACACACTGTTAGAAATTCAAATCAATATTCAATGATGTAATTTAGCGTAAACACATAGTACGCTTTAAAAACAGTTTTATTCTGAAAACAGTTCAGAGTAAAGTTTATTTTGAAAAGCTGTATCTAAAGACGTTGACAACAATGACGACTTCCTGTGCTACAGTACTAACGGTCCCAGCCGTTAAATAATGACCATTTCCGGTATTACTAGAGTAACGATTACAGCCGTTATAATGCATTAAATAAAAAGTAATGAAAGAGAGTAGGAGGAGAAAAGGCGTGTGGAAGTGAGCAATGAATACAAAACATCGAAATCCTCTGTTATGCGCGATTGAAGATCGAGGTGGGCGGCCCCCTACGTCACAGCCCCCAGAGAGGAGGAGCGAAGGAGAGATGCAAGCGGGAGAATCAACGTGTGGTCGCTCTCTTGCCTTGGTACCAGCTGCGGGACAACATCTGCTTTTGTCCCCCAACTACCCTTTGTTTGTTTCACTACCACGCTGCTTAAATTAAAGTAACCAATTTGAACCCTTACAGAGACTCATTTGCCTCTTAATCTTTAAACTTCTTCCTGGACGCGAGAGAATCAGCACACATCAATAACACACACAAACTAATTTAGCAGACCCTATCCCTCCGTAGTCTTTCAAGTAGGAGGAGAAATGCCAGCGTTCTCCTCCAGTTTACAGGCACTGTGTACATTATATATATAGAATAATTATGATGATGAATGCATTTTTTTACCACTAAAATACAGCAACACATCTTTGATTCATGTCGTTTATAACTGGAATATTACAGTTATTATTAACTTTGTCTGTACAAAGTAGCCTGTCCCGGAAATATGCCCAAATCAACAAAAACTGCGAGCCGGCAGGCAAGACGCTCCGCTTCTGAAATGCGCCTGGTAGGGTATGACGCCGGAGGAGGCCGGACCATAACCGCGGCGCAGCCGTAACGTGGCGCAGATGGACCCGGTGGAATCTAGGGGTTAGTCCAGGGGTGTCAAACTCAATTTCATCGCGGGCCACATTCGCATAAAGAATGCACTCAAAGGGCCGGTTGTAACTATATAAATATATAATATATATATAAAATAATGTATTATATGACATTATTGCCTCTGAATTGGATTATTATCGGATAGGATAATAACTTAGTAATTAACTACGTCTGAAAGCAGAAGTCCAGGGCAAATAGTTGCAAGTCTCTTCAGTGCGCATGTCACAAAACGAGATGCATTGTGGGACATGTAGTTTATGGGCAACCTGCTTCTGTAAAGTGGCATGTAACTGTATAATAAACGTATTATATTCTTTGCAAGCTCTAGCGGGGCCACATAAAATGAAGTCGCGGGCCGGATTTGGCCCCCGGGCCTTGAGTTTGAGACCCCTGGGTTAGTCAGATTTTCTGCAGTGCAAAATCTGCATACGTATGACCCTGTGACATTTTTAACAAATCCAGCAATACCGTGTGCGCCTAGGTTGTCAGCGACCACACACTGAACTGTGCCTTTTACTGTTCTTGCCAACTTTGTCAGAAATATCCCACTCTGTTCCAAAATTACAAGATCCTTAATTACAGGTTCTAAAACTTTCTCATAGCCATAGCACTTCAGATCATCAGTTTTGATTAAAGCAGCCAAATAGATGGAGGACAAAACAGAGTTACAGCCTGGTGGCAAATTACCCAAAATCCAATACAAACCAACATTTTATGCTTCCTCCTTGATGTACCAAGAGGATTACATATCTCAAAATCATCAATATATAATATCAATGAAATGCTTTCTTGTTTAGGCAACAGTTCATTTAGTTTGAAGAAGGCACAATCATATCTGTATGTGTGCACACAAGTTCTTGGTGGCTGTTTATCTAAAGCAGGGGTACTCAAACTTTTGTATTAAAGGTCCACTTGTGAACTTTATACAAGGTCACCGGTCCGGATCGGTAAAGTCACCCCCCCCCGGAGCGGAGCATCGAAGCTGAAATTAAGAAAATGTTTGTTACGGCGCTCTATGCATGGGGCCCCCTTGAGGGGTTTTCCCGACATGTCGTTGCAGTAAATTAAAGGGTGTTTCATGTTGTCGTTGCTGTGGACCTTCTTAATCTACCTTCTTTTGGGGCCCCCTTCTGGTCCAAGCACTTGCCTGCCTTGCCTGCCGGCAAACAGCGCCCCTGTAATATACACACACACATTCAATACATACATACAGTATGATGGCTTGAACTAGTGGGAGAAATGGCACTGTTTGTCTGTAGCCAATGCCTTGAACCTTGGCAAAAAAGGCATTAGAAGCATTAGAAAGTCAAGGTAAACTTGCGGTAAACTTGCGGTCTGCAATGCGTGTCACGCTCACGCACACAAGTACATATATATGCACATTCATTCTCACAATTTGTCAGACACAAGACGCGCGTACACAATGATGTACATTAATTTATCAGAATCAGAATTCTTTTTTTTAATAATGGGACACAGGGTTCGGTCCGGATTCATTTGCAGTTCGGTCCGGATCCGGACCTTGGTCCGGAGTTTGAGAAGCCCTGATCTAAAGTATTCAAATGCCTGGTCTAAGATAGTCTGGCAGTCAAGAATTTGCTGCAAAGACTTTAATATTGAAATATATTGGAACGACTTTCTATTCTTTCTGTCAAGTATATATTCCACTGGTTCAACTACGTTAAAATGTTTCTTATAGTAAGCCTTTCGCCTCCAAGCACTGCAAAGTGGACCTTTATGTTCAATTGCTTGTTTAACAGGGTTTGTATCACAGAGTGCACATAGTTTTTGATGAAATTGACGAGTAGAGGAGAGGAGGAAAAAGTATAAAAGTATCGATCCTATAGGCTCTAGTATCTATATTTTGAAACGTAACGTAATATCGGAAGTATCGATATTTTGGGATCGATCCGTCCACCCCTAGCCGTATCGTCTTTATAATTACACTCGACGCAACGGCGGCGACACTACATTAAACCGCTCAAACACACACGCCGAAGTAGTACAAAAAAAACGTGTGCAGTTTGGTGACAAGCTAATGTACTAATAACGATAGTACTAGCTTCAACATGACCCAGTTTGCGCATTAGTTTGCGCTAATTTGGTAATAAGCAGCTACGCCAGTACACAATATGAATAACTTTAACACATTTCAGTGACAATATTAAACCAAGAGAGTAGGCTTCCACCCGCAAGTAACCAACTATCGTCATGTTTGAGCTAAAGCTAGCGGTTTAGCTAATAGTCGAGCCAGTGCGTCATAGCTTGGTTCCTTCAGTTTTCTAACGTTAAGGCTAAATATTTGCAACAACATTTAAATAATTTAGGTGGAACATGTTATATCTGACATTGTACATTATTTTTATATAAGAAATATAACTTGTCTGAATCACACTTACCGTATGTCGAAGTCAACGTCTCAAGAGAAAAATCTGGCAAAGATGTTGACGTTGACGTCATGACGTCACACGCACGTTAGATGAGAGAAACTTG
>CALSBW010021927.1:2533-34315 GCA_943590975.1 Lindbergichthys nudifrons | reverse complement strand
AAACCCGTTGTGATTACCTAAAACAGTTCAAACAATATATGTTTACTTCAATACAGTGTAGAATCATATCTTTTTACTTCAGTAGCCATTAGAATGTAGCAAACACTATGGTATGAATGAGAATATGAGGAGAGTGACTTGTGGTGTTACATATCAGACACACAATCTCTAATGCTCGTTATTGACGTTATTAATCACTTGCGGGAGACAAATCTTAAGGACACGTCACCATGAAGCTGAGAGGAAGACACGCCCCTCATCGATGCAACCAATAGAAGGAAACTACAGGATGATATATATGAGAGTGTACGGGGAGACACACTCTCTCTCTCTTCGATCAGAGCTGTGAAACTTTTTCTAAAATCCACTACAACGCTACTTTATTAAATATTCGTAAAACTTCCTGAGGTGCCACCTTGTCTCCTTTTTAACTGATATCCACTTAATAATTAGCAACCATGGTGGAACAGCTGATATCAACACAGTCGGACTAATATTCCATTCTTTAACTTTGAATTGCTTACATAATTCCGAAACACAAAAACTTTCTTTTTTAATTTTGTTACTTTCCCATTTTTTTTTTTACAGTTTGTTTAGTAAGGTGAGTATCTTCATGGCCCTGTAGATTTGCCCAGTAATTAACAATTAACAGTTTTCTCCTCAAAGAAATTGGTATTTCTCCGACCTCTACCTGAAGTGCATATCCTTAGTGCTTGCGCCTGGACTCTATCTAATTTTTGTAGAGAAGAGTATGCAGCTGAACCATAATTAGTCCGTATTCTATGACTGATCTAATTAAGGCTGTGTATACGTTCCTCAAAGCAGCTTTTTCAGCCCCCCACTTAGTGCCTGCCAAGCACCTCATAACATTTAAAACCTTTTTACATGTATCTACTACTTTATCAATGTGAATACTCCATGTGACTCTCTCGTCCAACCATATTCCCAGAAACTTAAATGTCTTCACTTTCTTTAGTTCTTGTCCATAAAGTTTTAACCTAACCTCCTGACCTATCCTTTTCCTCGTAAAAAATAAAGTTTCAGTTTTTTCCACTGACAATCTAAACCCCCATGTCAGAGACCAGCTTTCAATTTCCGTAATGGCTTCCTGAATCTTACCTACAATATAATTTACATTTCTACCCCTTTCCCTCCATCATCTGCAAAAAGTGACTTACCAATATCAGATCCTACTAGTGCATTCTAAAAACTCCAACAATAATAAAACAACTCACATCAACTAAATTGACATCGCCAAATGTGTCCTTAATCAAACCCGCAACTTCAGGTCTGTCCGACAGAACTCCAGATTTGTCCTTGCTCCCAGTTATTTTTATTACAGACAGCTATTACATTTTTAAAAACACATTTAGCTTACTTTGTCCGCTTTGCAGTCTGAATGATGGAGTTTGTGAGCGCTTTTATTTTGAAATCACTTCCGAGAGTTTCGCCCCGCCCCTCGCTCCAATGACCATTAGACCATTTAGTAAGGTAAAAAGCAAAAAGGCCTCTCAAACGCTCTTCCGTTTACGTGTTTAATAAAGAAAAACAATTCGACGGTAGTGTTGGAGTTGAACACTTATCTGGTGGCTGATAGCCCCCTCTCCGCGCCGTTCGTTGAATGAGGCTGGTCTCTATTAAATCAGAAAGGAATTGAAAACACCGGAATCAAAGTTATAACAATTATCTGAGTTTACTGGTAGAAAATAGAACAAATATACAGGTTTTACAGAGTACTCCGGACTTCAGGTTTTGGTGATGCCATGCGGATAAAGGTGTCAGGACAAACCAACTCATCAAACAAAAAGCAATTGACTTTAGGTTTGTGATGCCATGCGGACACAGGTGTCAGGACAAACCAACTCATCAAACAAAAAGCAATTGACTTTAGGTTTGTGATGCCATGCGGACAGATATCAGGACAAACCAACTCACCCAACCAAAAAGCCCTTTTTCCTTCAAAAACAATAGTATTCATACTTAATTTTGGGGCGGAGATGTGTTGACTTGTTCCCTCCCCCTTTTATTCGACAGCGAATTAGAGAGCCCCTGGGGAGGAGCTGTGTAAACGGCTCACCTCCCCCAAGTGTTCTTACTGGTTGGATTCACATCTGGTCGGGTTCAATCAGAGTTCTAGCCAGAACGTGAGATCCTAACTTCCCCCAGGTCGAAAGTCAACGTTTATCTCTACCTTATCTTCACCACATTCCCTTCTCATGGGGTTTTTTCACATAAACTACCCCTCCTCCGACATTTTAACTTTAGTGCACCCATATAGAGGGGTCCATCATGACCTTAAAACCAACATCTGTATGTTGAGGTGAAGGGAACATGTGAGTGTATAACACAAGATCTCTGGGTCAGTGAGTTTAAAAGTGAGAATAACATTCCTATACTAAGTGTTTATCAAAACCCGTTGTGATTACCTAAAACAGTTCAAACAATACATGTTCACTAAAATACAACTCAAAACAATACATGTTTACTTCAATACAGTGTAGAATCATATATTTTTACTTCAGTAGATACACGGATTCCCCTGCACTAGAGAGTTTACTTAACTTGTTATCGTATCTCTAATTGTGCTGTTGTAAGGCAGAGAAAGCCCCCCCCACATTCTGCTCCAGTTCATGTTTACAAATCCAAAATGTAGCTTTAGCTTGTGATTTGGACACCTGCTTATCAAAAGACGTCTACACAATAGATATTGCTAGGCAACAGGGCATAAATCAGATGTTAAGCACAGCATCATACAGCAGTTTTTAGGTGAGGGGTTCAAATGAACACTCAGTGTTTCATGCTATAAATAATCCGATTTTGTTTCCGTCCTAACAATAATATTCCTGGGAGAAAAACAAGTTAATTGACTGAGGTTCCAGATGTCCCTGCTTCTGTGAAGACCATAAAATCACATTTTTCCAGTCCCAAGGCTCTGATGAAAGAGCCTGTAAAATGTTCTTATTCTGTTGTTTATTTACCTATTGTGCTAGGAAAACTCATTATTAAAGACAAAATAACTTCTTGTTCAACCTTTCATTTATGGAACTACCTTTTAATAGATCGAAATAATATTTTTGTAAAAAAAGAACTTTTGCAAAACACTCTTTCAATTTTGCAATCACCTATTCAATTAGAAGATCTTTCGTAAAAAAAGTCAGGGGTTCCGTTCTAATTCTTTTTAATAAGTCATATTCAAAAGCATATACTTTCCATTCATTAATTACAATTTTTAAGTAATACATTTACAGATAATCTAACCTGTTAAGCCTGAGAGACCCCGGTACCGGGGCACTGCCGCAACATCTTGCAGGAAACAGTGTCTGAGGGCATGTTCATTTAATAAAACTATGAATGTTTTATATCCATGTAACGGGAAGAAACTCATCTAACTGATCATTTTTCAAAAGAAAACCCACAATGCTAACACTGAGCCTCTGAATTAGCAATGAGCGAAAGATGCTAACACCTTGCTGCACCGAAAATCACTCACAAAACCTTATTTATCTTTTCACCACATCCAACACATTGTTTCACATCGTGAGGTGACACAGAATCGATTGACACCAACATTACCACTGAATTATACATATTTGCGACGTTATAAGCAAATACAGACATCAAAACAGGTGACGCTAGGTAGCTAAAAATGCTAACATCTTTACCTTGGCTCTGTAGTCTCTCCAAAGTGGTCTTCAATGGCATTAAAACAATAAAAACGCTGCTGAAGTTAATCCATAGGTTAATCTAATGTGTCTGTGTCCCTTTGAAATGATTTCTGATAATCCATAAGCATTAAAACTGCTTTTCCGTTTCCAGATGTCAAAGCTAGAGATAGGTTCACTCTGATGGAAAATTACATGCGCAAAGCCCCCACTTTTTCTCTTCACAACGTGTGTGTGTGGGGGGGACTGCCCCTTCGATTCTATTGGCTCTAACGGTCAGAAAGAGGTGTCAACCATCAAAATTGAGCAAGGGGGGCCAGAGATATGGAAAATCCACCCAAATGACCCCAGAAGTGGTTTATTTTTGCTAAATCTCTCTAAAAAGGTCAAATGTCACTTGTTTTGCATCAATCTTGATACTGGGTACTTATATGTTGTACTTTGGATTCCTAAAGCTTTTAGCCTACTAACCCATCATCCAAGGGTGGTTTTCACTATAAGTAAAAAAGAATTTTTGGACGGACACTATAATTTACAGTTTTTTTACTATGTAAAATCTGAATTTTCTTTAAAATAAAAAACATCTATATTGATTCTGACTTTTCTACATCCAACTCACAGGTTTATCATTACTTTGAGAAACAAGGTTATTAATTTAACCCCTTTAGAAGGGAAGATATGGTCATTTGTTCTGGGAATGTCATTTTCGAGCCTGAGACCTGAAAAACAGGCTCAGGGCTTAACAGGTTAAATGAAGCATTTATAAGGGCAACAAAATAAAGACGAACAGAGACGTTAGCGTAGGTTCCTCCTGCAGTGAAAGAGGAGACCATTAAACCCATTGTGCCCATATATGAGCAATGCAATCTAACACAATTAGTTTATGTGTCTTAGCCTTGAAGAGACGACTTCTCTAGGCCGTTTTAATTTCATTCTGACGGCTGAGCCTGTAGCGCTCTGCAGCCTCACCAGAGACTGAAGGAGCATTGGATTTCATTTATTGACACTTAAGAAAACTCTCTTTATGGGGTGTGAATGCAGGGTGCTCATCACAGACAGCAGGGGAAAGAGGAGTTGCACAGTGAATCACTTAATGGGCCCTATTCTGCTTTTTGGGGTTTTCCATTATTTCCTGTACACTAAAAAAAATAACTCTTTGAATGAACGTAATTAAATCATGGACAATATTTCCACATGATTAAATCACTTTCTTTCAAGATTAAGCAATTTGATTGGTCCAATTTACTTGGGTTGTGTCAACGTAATTGATTAAAGCTGAAAGAAAGCCATTTCATCATGTGGAAATACTGTCCATGAATTAATCAAGTTAATTCAAAGAATAATTTTTGAGTGTTTACACATTTAAAACGTTTAGAGTGAACAGTAACCAGAATTTCAACAGTCTACAGTCTAGTGAGCTTCAAGGGTGGAAACATAACACAAACGCGAGATGTTGAAATAAAATTGTATTTCACAAAATAGGCAAAGAGAAACAATGCTTTACACTGGCAGATGCTTGAAAAAATAAAGTTTCTTCCCAAATATTATATGAAATATAATACGATGATTCATTCGCGTCTCACGTCAATGCTGTCAGTCTAAGTATGCAGATTAGAGAACATGCAATAAAAAAAAAGCCCATTAAGAACACCATCTCAACCAACAAGCAGACTGGGTTTCACTGTTATTAAATATAACAGTGACTATATATTTCACAAAATAGGCAAAGATAAACAATGCTTTACGCTGACAGATGTTATTAAATATAATAGTGAATATATATTTCACAAAATAGGCAAAGATACAATGCTTTACACTGACAGATGCTTGAAAAAATAAAGTTTCTTCCCAAATATTAAAATGTTTCAACTTTAGGGTGAACAGTATAACAAACTTGAGTTTCAACAGTAGACCAAACTACTTTTATACTTCTTGCATATAATCAACATTTCTGTCAAAGAGGTGAGTCACCGAATCTCTGATGGCTGCGTGTTTGGAACATGAGGCGACCCCAAACAGTGACATTAGGCACGGGAAAGCAATGTTTTGAGGACTTGTCCTTTTGTGGATAGTCTGTTTCCATCTAGCTCCATCATAATTTTCTGCAGTGCTTCAAATGTAAACTTCAGCTCTGGAGGGTAGCTCAAGTTTAGAGCATACACGAGAGCAAACATCATCGCCACCGCAAAAGATACATTTCCCAACTCATCCAGCACTTCGACCCCCTCCAGAATGATCCCAAAGTTCTCAGGGTCATCCCCAGGCTCTGCACCTTCGCGTCGAATGACAAATATTCCGAAGACCGTCTCTGCCATTGCCGTTTGACTGCTGTTGTCGATGCTCTGTGAAAAAACAAATAAGAAGGAGAGTGATTTTCACTGATGTGCATTACGTCCCATTTCTATAATGTGTCATATTGAGCTTTATGTAGTTTGGGTTTTCCAAATTGAAAAAAAAGAAAAGAAAAAACACTGTTTCCAAAAAGCATTAACACATCCAAAATCATCAAAATGTAAAGGCAACATTTCCCTAAGGGTTAGTTTTAGAGGAAACACAATCCATTCCAACTATGATCATCCTCCTCTTTGTGAAGATAAAAAAGGTACATCAACATACCTTGTATTCCTTCACCAGCTTCTCTGGATCTTCGTTGAAGTAGACAAAGACCTTTGAGGATGCATTCACGTCTCACGTCAATGCTGTCAGTCTATGCAGAGAATGATGCAATAAAAAAGCCCATTAAGAACAACAAGCAGACTGGGTTTCACTGTTTCACAAATGTTTTCTTTAAAACCCTGAATGTAATATTGCACTTTAATGCACTTTAATTAAATGGATTTAGTTTGGACAGATAATATACTATGCAATTTAAGCAATACATTTTTCTAAAAAAGGAAAACAATTAGTTGTTCATTCGAGGAGACCTGTCTTATTTTGAATATTTAAAATGGCTTTTTATTGAAGAAATACTTTTGCTTTAAAAAGGTAATCTGTTTCCAATTACTCGATTAATCAATGGAATAATTGATAGAATACTCGATTACTAAAATAATTGATAGCTGCAGCCCTACAGTACACTCAGTGACCATTGGGGTAGGAACATCTGCCATTTCCATGAAAGACTGCTGTCAGGGACAGCTTTGTAGTGCGTTATTTTAGGCCTTCATAATAGTATGCCGCTCACTCTGATACAATGACCCCCACTGGGGGAATGGATGTGGTGCTAAGTGTCAAAAAAATATCGAAAACATAATGCTCCGGATGCTATGCTATTCACAGAACATCCTAGACTTTGTACAGCTCCTACAGTTTATTTGTCACCTTTACATTGTTTTCATACCTGGGTTATGGGAAGCATGATGCTTTTGATCTTCTTCCCTTGAACTCCACCTTTCTTGGTATACACGTCGATCAGGCATGTAGAGTGAATATCCAGCGAAGAGAAGAACTTGGATTGCAAAATTAATTGTTGTGATTCTCTTCAATTCTGCATTCACCTACAACAAAAAAACAAAACCCACAAAACTCAGATTGGCTATTTTGATGTCACTGTTCACAGGTTTGATTTAGCAGTCCAGTCCGTTTAAGACATGCAATTGCATAAATCATGTATTTATTTATATGATTCCTGCATACAAATGCCACTGTACATACAAAATTCAGAATTTGTCAATATGTCTTTTATATGGCACCTACTGTGCAGTCCGTAAGCATTCATTGTCTACTATATATATCCCAATAAAAGTAAAAAGGGGACGTTCCTTCACACATTCATTCACTTACCTCACGCACATGGAAGAGAGCCGGCCACCTGGTTTTGAAATCGTCTATGATTGGTGCCTGCCAAACAACCTCTTGCCTTCTGCATGCAAAGGTCTTTTCCATCAATGTTGCCACCTTGTCCTCATTATTCCTTTGTGTTACTTCTGAGAGGAGGGTCACTCTTAACTTTTCAAGCGTCTCTGCCGTTTCCCCGGATGGGTAGGTGGGGCAGTAATTCACCTCTGCTTTTTTCGGCTTTTTCACACCATAGGCAGGACTGCATTTGCCATCAGGTTTGTGCTTTAGGGCATTCACTACAACTTCGGGGCATCCAAGCCGCCTAAGCTTTGTTCGGTAGTTAGCAAGTTTATATTTCAAGCTCGTCTTCCATCCGCCATGTCCAGTGAAAGAACCGGGTTCTTTCAAACATGGATGTGATGAGACAAGAGCTTTTGCTACCTCCTCAAACTCACTGTCAGAGAGGTAGACTTTGTACTCTATAATCTTCTCAGCTAAGCCATCAAGAATGGCAGATTTAAGTTTGTTGTCAGGACTCAACAATGTTCCGTCCGTTTTGAAAGTAGCGTTGGCCCTGTCCAGCTGTAGTTCAGTGTCGTAAGAGAACCAGGGCACAATGAAGACAGGCCATCCAGATGATCTTGACGTGGACTCAGGAGAAGACAGTATGTCAGTATTGACGGAGCTTCCAGATGAGAGAGATGAGGAGTCAGACAGCGGGAAGTGGCAGCAGCTGAGTAGGGAGGGGACAGGGAGCCAACAGGCTGTGCAGGTGCAACTGATGTAAAGATGACCTTGATGGAACTTCTGTCCTGGACATCTAATGTTGACAGCAAGTTGGTGAATTCATTCCCAAACTCAGCATCCATGAATTGGAGCCTGCATTCCCCTTCTATTCCACACTGCCTCTTAATTTGCTGTGTGAGTTCAGTGACAGACTCTGGAATCCCATCTGGAAGGATCAATCTCTGGGAACTATTTTCTCCTAAAATGATTCTGAGCTTCACTGGAGTAGCCATGCCACGGCCGTCTGTGAAAGAGGGATGAGAAAATTAGCCTACATGTTATAGAGAACTTTTTTTTTCAAGGGATGCACAAGGGTTCATCTTCATTTCAACAGAGCAATGAGAGGACAAAATAACCATTCAACGTTAAATCTGTCGGTTACCTCATATGTCTATGTGTCTTTTTAATGTCACCATTCTGAGAGGTCCAACAAAGTAGTCTGCCAAAGGATAGTCATCTGCCAGTTCCCCAAGCTCAACCAAAACAGTTTCTCTTGCTGGACTCAGCTCAAAGGCTCTGAAATGCTCCCTATACCACCCATAAAGCCTTCTCACCATGAAACATAGTCTCTCCTGTACAATGCAAATCTGAAGAATCTCTCCAAAGTCACTTGTTTGTTTGTTTGTTTGTAGCCTTTATTTAACCAGGTTAAAAAATCCCATTGAGATCAACGATCTCTTTTTCAAGGGAGACCTGCGGTACATTAGTTACACATAAAAACAACAGAAAACAAAAGGACATCACAACATAATTACAGGGGTATAAATTAGCAACCTATTTACAGTGACAGGTATCCAATAACATTTCATCCAGCCGTGCTTTCAAATGATGCAAGGGAATCAAAATGCTCAGTTTCAATGTGTTTTGCATCGTGTTCCAAGCGAGAGGAGCAGCGCACATAAAAGCTTTAGTACCTAAAACAGTCCTAGCACTTGGCACATGTAATAAGAACACATCCTGGGATCTCAGGCAATAGCTACTTGCCACTCTTCGTGAGATCAAAGAGCATATATAAGTCGTAGTTTACCCAGCATGGCTTTATAGATGAACATGTACCAATGACTGAGCCTCCGTATACAGTTAGTGAAGGCAGACCTGCCTTAGCATACAGGGTACAGTGATGAGTAAGTGCTTTACAGTTAGTAACAAATCTCAGAGCACTGTGATACGCGGCATCTAACCTTTCCAGGCAATGGGCAGGTGCATTCATATAGATCAAATCACCATAGTCTAGCACAGGTAAAATGGTCACAGTGACTAGCCTTTTTCTGGCTTCAAAAGAGAAACAGGACTTGTTCCTGAAAAAGAAACCTAGTCTAACCCTCAACCCTCTTAAGCAGATTAGTGACCTGAAGTTTAAAAGTAAGACAATCATCAAGCCAGATACCAAGGTATTTATAACAGCTAACCACTTTGAGTACTTGTCCTTGCATAGTCACAATATCCAAAGCAGTCTCTGGAGTCTTTTTAGCTTTAGAAAAGAGCATTACCTTGGTTTTCTCAACATTTAAAAGAAGCTTTAGTTCAGAGAGCTGAGTCTGAAAAATGTTAAAAACAGCCTGTAATTTAACAACCGCCTCCTTAATGGAGGGACCTGCACAGTACATCACGGTATCATCCACATACAAATGTAAAGTAGCTTCATCCACATTTTCACCTAAACTATTGATGTAGATGGAGAATAAAAGTGGACCTAATACAGAACCTTGAGGAACACCATTAGCAATGTTCAACCACTCAGAAGACAGCCCATCAAAGTGAACACAATGGGACCTTTCAGAGAGGTAGTTCACAAACCACCCCACTGCATGGCTGGATAAGCCAATACTGAGTAGCCTCTGCTTCAAGATGCGATGATCGACGGTATCAAACGCTTTGGAGAGGTCAATAAATAGAGCTGCACAACTCTGCTTTTTATCTAAAATACTTGTAATGTCATTCACCACTTTCATTGTCGCAGTGATGGTGCGATGTTGCTTTCTGAAGAATGACTGATGTTTAGACAGGATATTATCTTTACATAAAAACTCCTGACAATTTCGAGATTGGCCTATAGTATAAAACAGTTGCCTCCCCTCCTATTAGTAGTGGCAGGACATAAGCTGACTTCCATACTATTGGAATTGCATTTGTGCTGAGAGAGAGGTTAAAAAGAGAAGTGAGAGGTGGAGCAATAAAATCTGCAGCTATCTTTAAAGCTCCCATGTCATGCTTTTCCGGTTATTACCCGTCCCCTTGTGTGTTATGAAGGTTTTTATGCATGTAAACGGTGTGCAGAGTCAAAACCCTCAAAGTACACCCTGTAGCGAGTAAAACTCTAACACAGAAAATACCTCCCCAAAACGCCTCGTTGGAGATACGTCACTGCCCATTTGATTCTTCCGGGTACCGCATGATGTCATGCGGTACCCGGAACGAAATGGACCAATCCCGAAGAGCTATGGCCACACCCAGCGGCGCTGGCCGCACCCTCTGCCAGTCTAACATTTACTGTTGGAAGCTCTGGTTCAGTTCACAATCGATCCAGTCATGCCACAGCCAAGGACCTGTTTCCTGAAATGTGAGGAGAAATCTGAGCTGTTTGTCCTACCGACGGAAGAACCACGACAAAGTCAGTGGTTGAAATGTCTTTTTAACACTGTTCCTTCAGAGGCATTTCACAGACGAAAGCTTCCAAAACATTGCCCAGTTTGAGGCTGGATATGCACAGCTTGTTTGGACCGTTTGGAGCAGGGGGAGATTCGGGCACACAACCTGTAAGTTTGCATTGTTATTTGTGTATTTCTCAAACAAGACTGTTTAAATGTATAAACTGTGTCGGACTGCTAAGCTATTGACACAGTGCTAACTGTGCTAACATTTCCATATATCAACTCTAATATCAGCAGATGGCCTTGCATACAGTACATGTATCTCATAGCAGGAGAATGTCTGCATTCACACACAAAATACTCATAGACAGTATACTCCGGGTGATTTGCCGTACGGTCAGTCGCGAAACGTAATTACATTATAGCTGGCGTAGGGTGCATGCTACCGAGCTAACCAACGGAGCTACATGGGTTTGCTCTGGAAAACACGTTCTTGCTAGCCTAATATGAATCACTAGCTTTTGTTCATAGTGGTTTTATTACACTAAACAAGCCCAGCTCATACAGTATACTCCGGGTGATTTGCCGTGCATTGTGACAGTACATGTACATACTGCATGTATAGCTAACGAGGCTAGCTATACATGCTAGCGCAAAAACAATGCATTCATGACCGTTACAATGTATGACCGAACGTAGCAGACTACCCGTATCAGATTGCAATTATAAACACGTTATTGCTAGCCTAATATGAACCACTAGCTTTTGTTCATAGTAGTTTTATTACTCTACATTATAGTTGCCGTTCCTCCGAGCTAACGTTAGCTACCAAGGTAAACAAAGCTAGGTTAGCATATTAGCTGGCAAGCTGACTGTGTTGATTATATAGATGGATTAGATAGATCCACACTCCTACCACAACTACTACTAACGAATCTAAAACAACTAAATTTCTCTAATATTTTGTGATTTGCATTTGATTTCGTCCAGCCAGATCCTGCCGGACAATACATGACGGGGACGGGACTACCACACTGAGGCCTCCCGGCTGCTATAGGCAAGATGACAACGGGGAGTAATTGACGATATACCATGTATATATGTATATTTACGTTCATTTTGTACATTTCTAAAAATAAAGTTTGATGGAAATACTTAGTAGGCCTATCCTTTATTCCCTGAATTATTTGCTCCTATAACATCATTCATATATAGCAAACCATGATTTGATTTCTCATCAAACGGTAGTAGTTTATAACCGGTACAAATAACTTACTCTTTGTTATCACCGGCTCGTAGGCCACAACGGAAAGACAAGGAGACATACACGAGTTTACAAAACCACGGCACATTTATTGTGGTAAATGCAGAGATAGGTGGTCGAGGGGAGATGATCGCTGAACCGAGAGAGAGAGGGGCTCCGGGCAGGTGTCCGTGATCGCGCTGATTAGCCTCTTCAGCTCCACCCCATCGTAAGACAAAGGCCCTGGGGCCGTCACACTCTTCTATAACAACAGTTGTAGGTACAGTTCGGTTAGTTAGCGTATAAAATATACGGCTCTACCGACGCCATGATAAGACTGATGTTCCGCTGAGAGCAGCCGGGAAAAGCACTGTTAGACATGGGCGGAGCCTCTCTGGTGGTTGACTAATCAGAACAGAGTGGCCGAGCTGACCAATCGGAGCACACTAGGCTCACAGGGAGGGGGGGGCAAGAGCTCCAACGAGTCGTTTAGTGGAGACAGTGAATACTGCTGAATACACATGCTTGACAAGAGATGCTGTATGCGAAACCAATGTGAGTTTGGAAAATTGCACAGTATAAATCTATTTTAGTATACCTCAACAATGTAATTATGATCAGTGGAAATGGCCATGACATGGGCCCTTTAAAAAGAAAGGTTCTACGTTGTCCGGGCCAGCCGGTTTCTTAGGATCTAACTTGGTTAATGCTTCATGAACAACATTTACAGTAAAAGGAGTAAAACTGAAAGGGTTTTCCAGACCACATTGTTCAGAGTCACAGACTGTGGTGTTCACAGAAGCAGAGTTAGTCACAGAATCAAACATAGAACCGCAGGACACAAAATGCTCATTAAAACAATTTAACATAGTAGCCCTGTCCGATATAGAGCCAGATGCTGTGGTAATGCACGGAGGTTGCTCATTTCGGATCTCACCGGTGGATATCGATTTTATGGCTTTCCAAAATTTCCTAGGATTATTTAGGTTTTCTGTAGTAACTGACAAATAGTACTTCGACTTAGCACTTTTGACATGTGAAGTGAAGCTATTTCTTAGCTGCCTAAAACGCAGCCATTCTACCTCTGAGCCTGATTTCCTAGCCTTTGCCCAGGCATTGTTTCTCTCATGCAGGAGACTGGACAGTTCAGCAGAAAACCAAGAATTGTCTCGTCCCTTTACTCTAAATGTACGTAGGGGTGCATGTCTATCTATAATTTCCATAAAACCAAGATAAAAATAAGACCATGCAGTTTCTACATCAGCACACAGATCGATTTTTCCCCAATCAAACCCAAACAGATCATGAACAAAACCCTGCTCCACAAAATGTTTTATGTGTCTCTTAATAATAATACGAGGTTTAACCTTTTGGACCTTAGTGTCCCTAATTGTGGCTACAACACAGTGGTCACTCACATCATTTGCAAATACTCCCACAGATGGGTATTTATAGGGAACATTAGTTAGAATGAGATCAATTAGGGAGGATTTATTAGGGGACTTAATGTTAGGGCGAGTAGGACTGTCTATAATCTGAGTAACATTCAGAGAGATACAAAGGTTTTTAAAATACTCTGATACTGCAGTTAACCAGTCCCAGTTAAAATCTCCAAGTAGCACTATTTCCTTATAGTCTAGTTGCGATAAACGTTTTGCTAGTGAAGACAAGGAGTCCTTGCCAGCTGAGGGGGGTCTGTAACACCCCACCACCATGACTTGTTGCCCCTTTGCCACTTCTATATTTAAGGCTAAAAATTTGAATTGCTTACTGACAGATTTGGAAACCAATGTGGTTACACTGAACTTATTTTTCACATAAATGGCAACGCCACCACCTTTATTAAGCCGGTCGGTACGATACACATTATAACCATTTAAGGATATGTCAGAGGCCAAAATTGTTTTATTTAGCCATGTTTCTGATAACACAATGACGTCAGCGTCAGTCGAGCTCGCCCAAATGCGGACAAAATCTAGTTTACCTAACAGACTGCGCACATTCAAGTGGATGAAACCCAACCCAGACCTAGCTTTAAAATCAGCAGGAGTAGCGATCTGACTACTACTACTGGGCGGACCAGGGTTAGGTTGAACATTTCCTGACAGTAATAACAACAAAAAAATCAGGCATCTTTTCCTCTTAAACGACACACATACATTGTCATCTACTTTAGAATCACCGGAAACGTCTGCGAGAGTTTGATTAGAGTTTAAGAAGCAGTCCTGAAGTACCATCATCGCAGGCAAACAAAAAAGACAAACATATTTTGTCGAGCAGTCTGCGACAAGGCAACCGGTAATTGTTTGTGTAAGACCTTGTAGACCCATGAGCATCTATCATCCCATTGCTGAATGTTACCCCTTTGCTTGATACACACTTTGTTAAGTGAACTTCAGTTGTACCAGGGAAGTTCTGGGCAATAGTCTGAGCTATTTCTTGTTTCAATACATCCCAAGGCACTGTTGAGACCTTTGTGATTTCCAGGGCAGCTTCATCAAAACTGGATGTTACCAGTTGATAGGAAATCATTAGCTGATGCTTAGTAGCTAGCGAGAGGGGCACATTTTTAAAGAAGAGCTCGACGCTCGTGAACTGTCAACAGGAGGGTGGGTGAGCCTCGCTGCGGGGAAGCAGTGTGTGGACCTGTCAGCGCAACTTACATTAGGGATGCTCCGATCGAGTGGGCGGGTCCTATGGGGATCTTCCATTTAAAGTGATGTTTAAAACTCAGTTAATGGGGCTCAGTTAATGTGGCTCATTCACTGGCGCTTCCACTAACAACAACCAACATAATTGTTACATTCAAGTGAAGTAGCCTACATTATTCAAGTTTACATTAACTTTGGATAATAACACGGAAGAAATGAGCTGAAGCGCTCTCTTTTCCTCTCTCCCCCTCTCATGACAGCCTGTCAGTATCTCATGCAGCTCACTGATCCAGTAATGAGTGACCCGACAGTGAAGAATACATATATTTATAACTAGTTCCAGAGGTAGATCAAATAGCTAAGTGTGTTAGGTCTAACTCTTGTGTGTTTTGCTCCGCTCACCGGTCCGTCACAGCGGGCGGAGCTGCAGGATTTCTGCTTCACACACGTTGTATACCGCTATTTTATTGTCATTTTCGGACACCTTAAAATACTGCCAGACTGGTGAAGCCATTTTGGTGAGCTTGTTTTGCCGCACACAGAGAAAAGTGTCATGTATTTTACGTCTCGCGATCGGCATTTTTAGAGAGCACCGATCGATCGGCAGAGAGTGAGTACCGATATCGATCGCCACGCAAAAACTGCGGCATTTTTACAGCTCCTTATGGGTACTGCAATTTGTGAAGTGCTTTCCTCTGTGGTGAAACTATCAGCACTGCATTACGGAGGAAAGCGGCAGAAAGTCGCCTGGAGTTAAAGAGAGCGGGGCTGCGTTGCGTGCATGGCTTCCTTCTGCAGGTAACGGGGAGACGCGCTCTGGCGGCGGTCTCGTTCAGGATCCGAAAATAAAATGTAAATATTTTGCACACTTATTCCACTTATTCCTAGTGTGCCACTGGTTACGGTGCTGCGTGTCAATGGTTAATGGAGAGGGGCAATGTTGCTGAACTTAAGTAGTGCAGTTCTTCCAAAAACTCATCAATGTTTGTATCCGGCACATGTGCAAAATCCTCTAACTTGAGCAACGATGCAGCAAAGTTTTTCTCAATTACTTTGGAAGAGTTCTGAGTTACATCCACATCACTACTTGAACAAGCACTGTGTACTTCAACTGCAGAGTCATCTTGATTATGTGCGTATTCCTCAGGATTATCAGAGGATTCTTGTGCAACTAGAGTGGTTCTAACTACACCTGGCTTGAAATCTTTCAACGTATGCGGTTTGTGTTTCCTGTTTTTGTGAGAGTGAAATGTTGCGAATATATTTGTTTCAAAACTGCAACCCACAAACATACAAGGAACAGTCTCATGACTCTTAAAATGAGTTCCAATGCGTACAAAATAATCCCTCTCCATAGGAAGATCGCTCGAAGTGTACAAATGACAACTGAATATTGACAATTCCAGCTGCTCCTGAGAGTTTTGTTTGGGATGGGCTCTATTTAAATGAATGTGCAAAGCATTCCATGTCTTAAATGTACATTGGCAGTTTATGTGTGGGCATGGATAGCGTTGCCTATGCCGGTGCTGTAGTCTAAAATGCTTTAGTAACTCATATCTACCAGAAAGAGATTCACTACACTCCTTACACCTCCACATTTGCTGACCAAAACAAAATCACCAGCAAAAAATAAAAAAAACATTTCAATCATGAACTTGAGAATGGCAGATGACACCTTTTTACTTGCAGTCACTGATGAAGTTGGATTGCAGACACAGGTACGGTTAGACAGGACACTCTTGCGGTCGGACAGCAGCCACAGGAACTTTTGCAGTCACGAATTGCTGTGAAAAATTGAGAGAGACCAATCAACATACATGAAAGTTAAGTTACACAGAGAACTCGCAATATTGCTGTAAATTAAGACTCATCATTACATCTGCTTTTTTTTACACTGAACCTTATCAGTCCCCTTATCAGACAGAAGTTGACGAATTACTTAGTTATATCCAAACCAATTCAACAGAGTTCTTCAATTTAAAAGACATGGATCCAGCCTAAGTGCTAAGCTTTAAAACTGAATCAACAAATCACATTAAATAATGTGATGACAGAACTGTAAACAGAATTAACATTGCTTTTTATTTAAAATATATAAATAATATTTCACATCATGAACAGCACTATGGTTGTTTTATTGTAGCTGAAACTTTAACAAAATAAATAACTCAGTTACCTCTAATCATTAACCCATGTTTGTATAATTGTGGTAACTCCGTGTGTTGCTGCTTGCTTACATGGAAACGTTACTCAAACGATGCATTTCTGTCTGAGTGTGGTGTACTTTTACAAGATGTTTAGACAAATTGCTCTCTGCCGTGTGTGTGTGTGTGTGTGTGTGTGTGTGCTGCATGTAGCAGCCGTGTGTGTGTGTAAACTGCCCCGCCCCCTCGCACACAGACGCTAGATTGGAAAGATCAAAAATACTCAAAATAATCATAGACGCATTTTGCAGTCTTTTTGCGTATTAAAAACGTAGTTGGCGAAACTAAAACTGCAATATAATGTTTGTGTAGCATAATACATATAACATATGTTTTAAATGTCTCCAGTACCGATACAAAGACTGATAACATTGGAGCTTAACGGTACCAGAGTCTTTAATAATTAATTCCCGGGACTCCTTTGATTAATACCGGGGCTCGGTACCCATCCCTACTGAATTGTTACATTATCCTATATTACTCAAAGTTGAAGTGCTTGTTTTTGCCACTGACAGGCACACGTATTATTATTAAGTGCCTGACAACATTATTACTGAAAATGCGTGGACATCAATATTTAAAATCGAGGAATATTAAGGAAACGTTGCCGATTTTCAGCCGGCTCTTTGTCACTGCAGTGCAGGCAGCATGTAGGTTACTGGCCCGGGGGTGCAGTGACACAGAGCCGAACATAACTATATGCTGAGCAGGGAGAGCTAGCGGAGAGACAGAGAGTGTGACTACCGACACTGGCAGAGCGGCACCCGTCACGTAACATTAACTGCTGAGCAAAAACCACAGTGGCTGTCAGCTCCGCATGGCAGCTAGCTTGACAGCTAATTTACGTGACGCAGCCGAATAACGGTGCAACATTCCTTTGTAAAAGGGGCTGATATTACTGACATATAAGCGCCTAGGGTAGCACACTTTTCGTTTAACTTTTTCAGGGTAATGCTACCGTCATTTAGTTTTCAATCCTGATATCCTATATTTGAACCATCTTCCTAACTGGCAGTTACACAGACTAGCTAGTTAACAACGTTAGCTTTAGCATGTTCGTCGGCTCATTCTGCTTTTTAAGTGAGATAAAAAATAACACTAAATAACAAATTAACTATCAACGTTACCACAATATCGCTCATGGACTAGCAATTGATGACATTTATTAACAGCTTCACAGTTAATGACAATGTTTTCTGCTTACCTCCTCCAACTTTCGCCAACGGTCTTTCTTGTCTCAACGATCCTCTCTCGCGATGATGATGGTTAAGTTTACGGTTACGCCAAAATATCGCGAGTGCACACAGGATGCAGATCGCGGTCAAAATAAAACAATGGCAGAGTCTGGCAGAGTTCTCTTAATACATCCATGGAAGTGTCCAAGAGCAGTCAAGAATGCCTTATTGTTCAAGCCGTGTTTGTCTGTTTGTTTCACATCTTTACAACATTTAAAAGATTTTTGTCTCTGTTTACATTAGTTGGTATCCAGTTTATTGGTGGTTATACCGCCACCTTCTGCTCTGGAGTGGGAATCATATGTACCCTAATCCCTTTTTCTCAGTTTATCTCAACATGAATGAATCTAATAAATGTGAAGTTGTTGCGATTCATGCAAACCATACATGTTTTCATCACGTTCATCTTGGAAACATGACATTATTACGTTGAAAATACATGTTACATTTTATTTGATGTAACAGCCAGCCAAAGTCCTTTTTTTGAGTGTAGTGTGTTCTATAGGTTTTGGTGCATGTAAATGGTCTGCAAAGGCTAAAATCCCTGTGTTCCGTCTCGTCTTCAAATCTTTCAAACTTACAGAATTTCTTCCGATTATGATATCACCTTATTTATTTATATACTTAGATATGTGCCTAGATGTATGCATGTATGACCAATTCATAGGTGCATTCCTGTTTACAATTGTTCCAAAATTATTTTTGAAACTAAAACAGCCTTCGCAGGAGGAACTTTTCGCACTCATTCTGGTGAGAATGTTTCTGCAGATAATTTATAGACAAGACAGCAGCCTCCTGACGAAATGTCATAAATTAAATGAATGAATGGCACCTAGGGATAATACATCGCTCATATTCCACTACTGTATAACAATACGTGTGCAATGTACACAAAGGTTTTGAAAAGTCAAGATGAAAATCTAGACTGGAAATGTATTTTTATTGCCGCCTAACTTCATAACCTTGACAGAGTTGGTATTAGATTTGTGAAAAATAAGCGATGAACCACTCCAGAGGGAAAAAAAGACACTAATACAAGTTCCTGTCATGCAACAGGAAACTAGAATATCAAAATGCAATATAAACTAACAACGCTAACCTTCAAAATGATTGTGATCAATGCGTGGCCTTCTATCTGACTCTCTATCTTTAATGTTTTGTCACAGACAATCAAGTTAATTTTGATCCAAGGCTCTGAGGACTTTATCAGTTTCCATGGCAATGCCTATGACAGTTTTATTCCCCTGTGTCCCCAAACACACCTAACCATTAGGCTGAATTGGTAATGCGAAGTGAAAGCAGAGCTTAATGGTGAACAGGTGCATGTATTATTAGTGTGTGTGTGTGTGTGTGTGTGTGTGTGCGTGTGTGCGTGTGTGCGCGTGTGCGTGCGTGCGTGCGTGTGAGGGGTCATGTAAGCAAAAAGGCCTCATTCAGGAGAACAGGTTACCACTATAGTCCCAACAAGGTGATAATCCCTCTGTCTTTTCACTCGACGTTCAACTCTTTATCAGCCCTTTTTTTTCAGACTCTCAATTCCCTTGACAGCTCAGAAGTTCATTCGTCTCAGGTTTTCCGGTGTGTGTGTGTGTTTATTTGCCTATTTCTTCCCCTTCATTTTTGCAGATTGAGAAAGGTATGATAGCTGACTGTTTTCAAGCGCATCTGAAAAAACTGTAGTCCCATCTATAATGCACAATGTGTTCAATGAGGACTTCACAGAGGTTGTTCCATCCAGTCGCAGAGTCTATCTTTGCAAAGAATAATTGAAGAAATTAGGAATGCAAATAAAGAACTAACTCTGTTGTTTGCCATCTGACAGTTTCACAAAAACGCCTCTCAAAACGTGACAGGTTAACGTTTTATTTTTCTATTGAAATCTAATGGCCAGTGTAGTGTCTATGTCACGTAATCGTCAACTTCCCGGCGTGGAAAAAAAACAAAACATGGCGGACACCCGACCTATTTTTAGAGCAAAATGGTAAATTGTAGGATAGTTTCACCATTATAATTCTTTTTTATTACGTTTCTAGCGAGAAGTGTATAATTGAGTTTCAGATTCTACGTCCAGTGGATGTTTAGGATCTATATTTTGATAGATATTACGAAGGATTTGTTCAGGTCTTGCCAGGAAAACGTGTATATCAGTGGTGAACCGTCAGGGCCTTCAATGTATTCAGAGAATACCCTGGAACACAATGGTATCTGTGTTGTTGATCTGTAATATTACAGTGTTGCGTTGATTTGTTTGTCTTTCTCGGTCCATGCACTACGCAATTGAGTGCTTTTGTGTTAGAAAAATAATGCAACCATTGAGATATTTTTCTGGGTCTCTGGGTAGAATATTTGTGTCTACAGAAGGTCCAGTTGTGATAGACACGGTTCGCCACTGGTGTATATACTACGTATTAGTGCTGCACGATATTGGAAAAAACTGACATTGAGATGTTTTCCCCCCCTGCGATATATATTGCGATATGAAAACATACAGGAATTGAAGAAAAGACAGTTTTTTTCCCCGCAAACCATCCTTTCTTGAACTTGAATGCTATACAATTGGTATTTTTTTAACTATATTTAACCGGATGAAGGATTTTAGTCACGGATGTCTGGATCTTAAGTTATCAGAGCAACAAGCTGAGCTAGCTCGGTTAGCAGCGCCGAACTGCTCTGGAGAAACACATGAAACTACTTTATTCAGTGTTTTTACCTTTAATCACCAGGTCCGTTTGTTTTGGAGATTTTATTGTGATTGGTGGTTTGCTGTGCATGCAGAGCCTGCATGTCACTCACTCAAGTACCCCTGACATGAGAGCCACGAAAGTTTTCCTTTTGTAGCAAGCAGCAAAAATAATTGTAACATGACGTGTTTGAGTTAATTTGCCTACTTAATATCGCAAGAAAAGAAATTAAAAAGAACATTTTAAAAATCGTCACGTCCTGCGATGTGAATATCGTGCATGCGCATATCGCGGTTATCGCCAGAGTTGGGTGTAACTTACACGTCCACATCTCCACGTGCAGTGCTGCATAAACATGGCTGAGTCAGCGATAACTTTCGAGGGGTGGAGGTATGCCCATTATTTTGAGTTTGTCCGAAGAATAGACAGGAATGTGACGGTGAGGTGCAAACTGTGTCCAGGCCATAAGCTGTTATCCACTGCTGTAAACACCACGTCAAACCTCAACAAACACCTGCAAAGAACACATGCTAAGCTGTCTTGCAAGCGGTAGGCTTATCAAAAGAAAGACTTGTGTTATGTCTTCCTTATTGCAATAGTAATTGGGGGTGCAAGTGGAGTTTTGTAGAGGCAAAACTGTGGCGCGCTTACACTGTAGGTGCGCCGCAGTCTGCGTGATCTGCCTGTAGACGGTCCGGCCCTGCGAGTAAAGTAACGAGTAACTTTATGTAGAGAGTAACGAAGTAGTGTAATATATTACTTTTTTTTAAGTAATAAGTAATATGTAATATTACTTTTATTTAGTAACGACCCCATCTCTGGTTATCGCCACGACACGATATATCGTGCAGCCCTACTACGTATGTTACTGAAGAGGTTGCTATGCGCGTACCCCCTCAATTTGTGAGATTGTTACGTCTTTCTGTGGAGGCTATTTTTATATAACATTAGAAAGACTGATTCGTATTATTACATTATAAGCTTATTGTGCTCATTTACGTGGCTGTTACTTTGGAATGAATAGACGTCTTTAGCTTGCAATACTAAGGCCAAGTGATATATATCTTTTGCTCTCTCATAATAAATAGTTAAACTTAGAAGTCGTCTGTCTTTCCTGGAATTTTGAACACCAACATGGGTGAAGTCTGCAGTGTAGAGGGTGAAGAGAAACGGTGCCAGCACCGTCCCCTGGGGGGCCCCTGTACTGCTGATGATAGTGTCTGATTGACACTCCTGGGTCCTCACGTATTGTGGACGGTTGGTGAGGTAGTCCAGGATCCAGTGTTGCATGACTGATCAAATATATTCAAGTCGTTTGCCCACTGGGAGTCTGGCTCTTTGTAGCCAGAGATGGTTTCCAGGCCTCTCCAGACTCCGCTGTACAGTCTTCAGCTCCCTCTGTTGCCAGATCTGAAGGCCCTCTTTTTGTCCTTCAGGAGAGCCTTTATTTCAGGGGTAATCCAGGGTTTGTTGTTGGGAAAACACCGTTACAGAAGTTAATGTAATCCGTGATGCAGTCTGTAAGGCTGTTGATGTCCTCCCCGTGAGAGTCAGTGAACACATCCCACACAGTAGTGTCAAAACAGTCTTTCAGGGCCTCCTCAGACCACTTCTTCATGGCTGTCTGTAGACCAGAGTTTGATACACAGGCTGGAGGTGAACCAGGTTGTGATCAGAACTGCCAAGGGGAGGAAGGGGGGGATGAGCTGTATGCATCCTTGGTGTTGGCATACAGTAACTCCAGTGTTTTAGTGCCTCTGGTGGTGCAGGTAACATATTGTTAGAAAGTGGGCAGAGTATTTGAGAGAGAGGCATGATTGAAGTCTCCAGAGATCAGGAGAAGAGCATTTGGGTGCCGTGTCTGCAGTCTGTTCACAGTAGAGCTGATGACGTCACATGCCTCTTCAGCATTGGCAGAGGGGGGAATATATGCATTTATCACGGTAACATGCCCAAATTCCCGAGGTAAATAGTGGGGCCTCATGCTAATGGCTAACAGCTGTATGTCCCTGTTGCAGATTCGTTCTTTAATAGTGATGTGTCCTGGATTACACCATCTATCGTTCACAAACACAGCCAGCCCTCCTAATTTCCTCTTAACACTCTCTCTCGTCCTATCCGCCCGCAGCATATGAAAATCATCCAGTGTAGCATTAGTGTCCAGGGTTAGCTCCGTCTCTGTAAACACAAGGATGCTGCTCTCCCGATACTCCCTCTCATGCCGGGTCAGCTCCGCAATCTCGTCCATCTTGTTCGGGAGAGATCTAACATTCCCCATGATGATGGATGGAAGGACAGGGGGCTTTCTCATTTCTCTAATTCCCCTCCTCGACTCCTATCCTCGTGTCTTAGTCCCGCCCACAGGAGATCCGAGCGGAGGAGTCGAGGAGGGGAACCGAGGAGAGAGGAGGGGAAGCAGCAGGCGGTTAGAGAAATGAGAAATCCTCTCCTCTGAGCAGTCATTTTAAAGAGACGTCCGTTAATGATGACAGGAGGCACAGCAGCCCTCTGTCTGATGGACAGAACTGTGTTCTATAACAGGCTACAGATCCGGACATTTATATACACACACACATATATATTTATTAGGGCTGTCAAGTTAACGCGTTAATAACGCAAAACATTTTTAACGCCACTAATTATTGTAACGTGCGATTAACGCATGTGTATTTGTCCTCGGCCCGCCCCGTAGTTTCAGAGCCCAAAGGCTTGACGTTGTTGTTGTTAGTTGGATGGAGGGAGATTCTAGCGAGAGATATGGATACAAAAAAAGGTGTTTTAAACAGCAAGCCAAGCACACAGCTGATGCTGACAGCCCCGCTCCTGCCGCTGAGGAAAGGGTTTATCGTTCTTCATGAACGAGGTTGTTATTGAAACTTATGCTTGTCACCCTCACCCTCTGGTCCACATTAATACAAATGATCCCAATACGTATGATTGTATGAAAACAGGGTTCCCGCGGGGTCTTAAAAAGTCTTACATTTGATAATCTGAATTTAAGGCCTTAAAAAGGTCTTAAATATGACCAAAAAAATAAGAAAGGTCTTAAATATGATTTAGAAGGTCTTAAAAATGATGGGATTTGAAATGTACTTCTGTGTTGCGATCGCGTCTAAAATGTGTTTTGGGGGAAATGTCCGGGCTGCAAAGTAACCAGTACAGTAATAGCCTTTCAGTTCCCCCCAACAATTTGTATTGAAATAAATCAACATGGAACCAGTTATCACTAACTTTGTTTCCCCCGGCCCCTTATCGGAGAACACCCAGCTAGCGGCAGTCAGAAACTCATGTCTCTTCGAATCTACTTACAAATAAATATGGGGAAGTGTAAGTTCAACCGTATTTGGTTGGAAAACATCGAATTTAGTGCTTGGTTGAAACCAGTGGAGGGGAACGTGTTTGAAGCCCGCTGCACCTTTTGCAAAAGAAATGTTGCTAATGTAGCGTTAGCTAGTGCAGCGTTAGCTAGTGCAGCAGCTCCCGCAACAACACCGGGGGACCTCCGGGTGACGTTTGTGTCAGCAACGATGAAAGATTGTAGCCAAGGCAGCAGAGCTCTGAATATAGCTCTTGTTACTCACTCTCTCACGCACGCGCACGCACACACACACACACACACACTAGGGCTGCTCGATTATGTCAAAAATCATAATCACGATTATTTTGGTCAATAATTGTTATCACCATTATTAAATACGATTATTCATTGACTTTGAAAACAACCATTTATTTAACTTTAAAACAAATAATAATTTGAACAGTATCTTTTTAACTGTTGATTACCCTGAACGTATAATTCAACTGAAAAACCAATACAAAAATAAATTAAATAAATGATATATTTAAATAAATAAAATCAAAATAATAAATACCAATAAACAAGATCAACAAATATTCGCACTTCCACAAGCTACTAAACATATATAAATATGATAAATAAAAAAAAATTAATTAGATCAAATATGTTGTAGTGCACTGTCACAACCTAGCAAAGCTAAATAATAGTTTTTTTTCGATTATGTTGTTTTTGTAATTGTGGCAGGCCAAAATCGTAATTGCGATTAAAATACGATTAATTGCACAGCCCTAACACACACACAGACACACATACACACTTTTTGGCTAACACAGTTCTGTACTGTTATGCTGTTATGTTCAGTCATTGTTCTTATGTTGAACATGAATACATTTGCTTTGTAAGTAATTATGGGACGTATTTCTTCTTTCATAGCAATTTTCCTTCATACTTTCTTGCCGTGAAATAGGTCTTAAATTCTATTCAAAGTGGTCTTAAAAAGGTCTTAAAAAGTCTTAAATTTGAGTTGGCGAAACCTGCAGGAACCCTGGAAAATATCTTAAAATAAATACAAATGTATTTGTTATAAACGTTAGTCCTTAACATCTATCACTAGGGATGCTCCGATCGCCAATTTTGGGGCCGATCGCCGGAATCAGTATCGGCCGATACCGATCGCCGATCCAATCGAGTGGGCGTGGCCTGAATGGAAGATTTAAACATCACTTTAAATCTTCCATTTAAAGTGATGTTTAATGGGGCTCATTCACTGGAGCTTCCACAAACAACAATCAACTTAATTATTACATTCAAATGATGTACATTATTCAAGTTTACATTCACTTTGGATAATAACACGGGAGAAATGAGCAGAAGAGCTTTCTTTTCCCTCTTTTCCTCTCTCCCTCTCTCTCTCCCCCTCTCTCCCTCTCCTGACAGCCTGTCAGTATGCAGCTCACTGATCCAGTAATGAGTGACCCGACAGTGAAGAATACATATATTTATAACTAGTTTAGCTTGTTCCAGAGGTAGATAAAATAGCTAAGTGTGTTAGGTCTAACTCTTGTGTGTTTTGCTCTGCTCACCGGTCCGTCACAGCGGGTGGAGCTGCAGGATTTCTGCTTCACACACACGTTGCACACCGCTATTTTACTGTCTTTTTCGGACACCTTAAAATAATGCCAGACCGGTGAAGCCATTTTGGCGAGCTTGTTTTGCCGTGCACAGAGAAAAGTGTCATGTATTTTACGTCATGCAATCGGCTCTCGCGATCGGCATGTTTAGAGAGCACCGATCGATCGGCAGAGAGTGAGTATCGGCCGAACTCGATCGGTGACCGATCGATCGGAGCATCCCTATCAATCACTATGTATATCACCATTCAAACATCTTTTAAACACCACACAGCTCAGTAAACACTGTGAAATGTTGACTTTTATTTGATCATTTCAGTAAAAACTAACGTTCATATTTCTCTTTTTGATTATAATACTGATGAACGTTCAAAACAAAGTACTTGGGCAACTTACCAAATACGTTTTAAAATGCTTAATAAGCACCGTAACTTTCATGATATAATTTCTCGGTCATAATCGGTTGTTTCCGTGAACGGCCGAATATTCCCTCGCCTGAAATGCTGTGGCCGAAAGGCATTGTGGGGCAGCATTTTCTCCTTTTCTTTCGTAAAGGAAGATCCAGTGTTTCCTAAGCTAAAGGAGGTTACAGATGTAGCACTCAGGATAGGACTCCACCCAGCGGATTCCAGTGGCTGGGGGCGTTGCCAAATTGCTAGAGGGCATTGCCAAATTTCCCCATTTCTTCAATTACAGGATTTAACCATGAGATGGCGCTTCATTCACAAATACACAAAGACAACTGGGTGAACTTAGGTCTTCAGTTTGTTTGCAATGTTTGCAGCTCTGCAGTTGTGTTTGCTGAAGAGCATTTAATCACTTATTTGTTATGATTTTCACAGGCTACTTTAACGAAAAAACATCAATATTTTAGATCAAATAAAGTATATCTAATTTTATTATCTTACTTGTAATTCAATAATATATAGTCTTTATATATTAAATAATCATAATAATAATGTAAATGTTTACACTTATTTATTTTGTAATGCTCATACAGATGTAGCGCCTCATTTAGGACAGTTTGAAACGCGAGGGCCGTGGTCGGCACGGGGTCTGCCCTCGATCAAGAGACAACCTCCAGTTTGACTTGAGACCGCCCCCGTGATAAATAAATGTAATTATAATGAAGCCAGCTGCAATGGATCATTGATCCACCAGGGGGTGCAGTGGGGTTCCACACTGGAGCTCATGTGAAATAAACTGATACAGTACGGTAGATTTATGTCTGGTACTACTGTATAGCGGATCTTTGTTAAGATCCATATGTCACGGATAGGATCATAGTCTGTGCTAAATAAGAGACATGTAATCATTTACAAAACATCACCATGTTATTATTTAACAAAATAATGTTGTTTAGTCGAAAAAAACGAACGAGAGGAAATGCAGCCTGCTCTCGATTTTTAATCCTAATTTAATCATCATCTTCACCACGATCATTTATGTTTATGTTCGCCAAATTGACATGAAATCACTGACAAATATGAATATTCTGTATTCAACTTCATTAAAACGATCAGGATCCTGACGCGTAGTGGAGGGATCTTGATCCCTGGGTGTTATTTTTCCCCACAATGACCAAGTCGCTGCAAATGATCCCGCTTATTACATGGCCACATTCTCAACAAAGTAACGACATGACTCCCAATCTTAATTGAAATGCTTTTATGGATTTAGAAAATGTTTTTATTGATTTAAAAAATAGTTGTATGTATTGATTTAAATTGACATGCATCCGCTAAGAGAAATAGTCACTAGACACAGTGGCTTTTGGCAAAGCAGAAAAAGAACACTCAAACCGAGAGATGAGTTATTGTTATTACAACGTGACTTCACTATTATTTAACAACTGTTTTTATTGGGTTCTTTTATTTGGGGTTAAGTATAGGTGAATTGCTCTAATGTGGGAAATGTTTTGCATTTCAGACTTCTGGAATATATTGTGATATGAACAGGGTTGGGAGGGTTACTTTGTAAATGTAATCAGTTACTGATTACTGAATACATGGCTCTGAAAGTAATCCGAATACAGTTACAGTTACGTGTCTTAAAAAAGTAACGTAATCAGATTACTTTTAGATTACTTTCTTTATCCATCACAGATGGGTATGTTTTGGTGAACAGGAGACACAAAAAGCAAAAGGAAACTGAACGTGTTTTTACTGTTTTAATGGTTTATCAAGAGCACAACTGCAACATCTTAAACGATGTAACAACATAATACACTTTTTGGGGATGCAGCTTGGGATGTGAGGAGTGAGGGACACGGCTTAGAACGGGCGTGTCGCCTTCTGTCCTGCCAGTGTTGGCAGGACATGAATTAAAATGTCGAACTCAGACTTCATTTTAAGGACATTTCGGCCAGGGGTGTAGAGCTATATTTGTTTAAGCACCGGATTGGGAAAACAGGAGAGTGTGTGCACTGTGCACCAGTCTGCCTTGATCTATGAATTAATGTCTGTGACACTCACAGTATCTGCTGCCCACAGCTGTTTTATAGAAGTAACTGTAATCAGATTACTCGTTTTTCAAATGTAACGCGAGCTGAATACAGTTACTTTATACGCCGTTACATGTATTCCGTTACAACCCAACCCTGGATATGAAGCCAATAGAATAAATCAACACCCAGTAGTTAATTCTTATCTAAAAACAGCGGGACGATAGCTCATATATGACATTTCAAAGGTCTTTTATCTTGAAATGTTACATCAGAATGTCCTGATATTCGCTGACTGACTTTCTCAGTCTGAAGTGGAATTCGGAAGGAGGCTAAACCAGGCTCGAAGCAGGAGCTGATGCAAGCGATACAGGATTTTTGGAAGACAAGACTGACCCAAGATACCTGTAGTCGACTAATTACAGGCCTCAATAAAGTTCTGCCATTGGTTGTGCAAAATAACGGTGGACATAGTGGAAAGTGAAATTGACATTGTCAAATTTAATAAAAATACAAAATAATGTATCTGTGTACGTGTTTTACTGTACTGTGATCTGCATGCACTTATCAAACATTTAATTAAAGAATGGTGACATACACAGCTGTGATGCAGCAGGAGGAGCAAAACACACACTTCAAGTCAAATCATCACCCTTAGCTATTTCAATTACCTCTCAAACAACCTAAACTAGTTATAAATGTTTATTTTTACTGTCGGCCGGGTCACTCATTACTGGATCAGCTGCTGCATGAGACAGACACTGACGCTGTCAGAAGAGAGGGAGGACAAAGAGAGGCCAGGCTCCGTGTATTTTATTATTATATATAGTCGTTATTCATTTGTTTTAAAGCTCAATAAGGAAGATTTAAACTTTAACACACGTTGACCGGCGAAAAACTCTGCCCGGTTCCCTTGGCCCCCACCACGTTGAATAAACAGAAGGCTGCTTTTGTGGAGGAAGTTACAGCGCTACGTACAGGCTTGGCATATGTACTGCAGCTTTTTCCAGCGGTATCCATAAATCTCTTAATTTTGACCTCAAAGTGCACCAGATTGATGCATTTAACTTCAATATAAAGAAAAACATCTTCTGTTGTAACAACAATAACATTATAAATAGTAACATAGCTGAACATGGTATTGCACATTTAGCTTTCAGCGTTACTGACCTGAGATGGTTTTATTACATGAATTAAGGTGACTGAGGCTTTTTAACATAGACTTTTCAGTGTCCCACATTTTGCACAGAACTGTCCCACATTAGGAAATGCAGATTGTCTGAGACAACTTGGCACTAAGAGTACTGACATGTCTACCATTTCTTTTATGAGTGTAATATCTGCATTTTCTATTTTGGTTTGATTAGGACACATCCTGGGGATTGTGTTTACAAACATTGACCATACCGTTCACCATCCCCCTACTGTATGTTGATTTTTGACTTTGTTTGCCTACATGTAAATGGGTGGCATTTAGTACCTACCCCCCTCTGAGTGAATACCTGTTGACTTCACATCTAGTCACAAACCAGGGACTTTACTTCCTGATTTTTGGAAGACTGACCCAAGATACCTGAACATAGTACATGGTTTGAATTGGAGAAGGGCAATGGTTATCGATGGTGCTTTTAAAGCCTATTGTATACTAACTGTGTGATTTATATTGCTTTTCAAATGCATAGAGGCCACTATTTACACTGCTCTTCCCGTCAACAATATGAATAGAACTTAGTTAGATCACTTTACATTTCTGCGAATGAATTTTTAATCCCACACGTCTCGACGACCCTGGAGTGACCACTGGCACTGGAATGACCGGTGGCAATGGTGTTTTTATTTATTTATTCATTTATTTAACAGGGACGGTGCACATTAATGAACATTTCTGTAAATGTGCCAGAGTTAGCCAAGAGGCTATTTTTCATCTGTAGTTAGTCCCTGGACAGATTTTAAAAGTCAATCTAAAACACATTTCATTTTAAACAAGTAAATACAATACATTTAAAACATGCAACATACATTACTGGGATACTTAAATAAAACAATTTAAAATACAGAACATTAAAACAAAACAAATAAAACAAAACAAAAGAACATGTTAAAACATGTTAAAACACAGGCAGTGGGTTGTAAGGAGCAGAAGATTGGGTCAGTGTTGGCAGAGCGTCTCCCCATCCCATTCAAATTCTTGACTGAAAGAGCAGTGTTGCCTACAGTACATTTAAATGGATGGCATTGCCTATATGCATTTGAAAATAATTAGTACCCCCCTGTGAGTACCAGTAGAACCACGCCCCTTAGCTGTGATATAATGAGCATGTACCACGGCCTGTCGTGAGCTATTGCTTAATTATAGGCTTCTGTATTGGTGCCGGTGCGTTAACCTGTTAAGCCTTGAGCCTGTTTTTCAGGTCTCAGGCTCGAAAATGACATTCCCAGAACAAATGACCATATCTTCCCTTCTAAAAGGGTTACATTTATAATTTTTTTCTCTCAAAGTAATGATAAACCTGTGAGTTGGATGTAGAAAAGTCAGAATCAATATAGATGTTTTTTATTTTAAAGAAAATTCAGATTTTACATGTAAATGATAGTGTCCGTCCAAAAATTATTTTTTACTTATAGTGAAAACTACCCTTGGATGATGGTAAGGTAGACTAAAAGCTTTAGGAATCCAAAGTACATATAATAAGTACCCTGTATCAAGATTGATGCAAAACAAGTGACATTTGACCTTTTTAGAGAGATTTAGCAAAAAAACAAACACTTCTGGGGTCATTTGGGTGGATTTTCCATATCTCTGGCCCCCCTTGCTCGATTTTGATGGTTGACACCTCTTTCTGACCGTTAGAGCCAATAGAATCGAAGACACCCACTCATTGTGAAACAAAAAGGTGGGGGCTTTGCGCATGTCCTTTTGCATTAGAGTGAAGCTACACTCTAGCTCTGATATCTAGAAACGGAAAAACATGGATTATCAATCTCATTGCTCATGGATTATCAGAAATCATTTCAAAGGGACGAAGACACATTGGATTAACCTATTGTTTAACTTCAGCAGCGTTTTTATCATTTTAACCTGTTAAGCACCAAGCCTGTTTTTCATGTTTCAGGCTCGAAAATGACATGCCCAAAACAAATGACTACAACTTAACTTCTAAAAGGGTTATATGAATAATTTCTTTTATCAAAGCAAGGTTACATCTGTGAGTTGGATGTAAAAGTGTCAGAATCAATATAGATGCTTTTTATTTTAAAGAAAATTCAGATTTTACATAGAATATAAAACTGTAAATTATAGTGTCCGTCCAAATATTCTTTTTTACAGATAGTGAAACTACCCTTGGATGATGGGTTAGTAGACTAAAAGCTTTAGGAATCCAAAGTACAACATATAATAAGTACCCTGTATCAAGATTGATGCAAAACAAGTGACATTTGACCTTTTTAGAGAGGTTTAGCTAAAACCACCCCACCTCTGAGGTGATTTGGGTGACAATGTTTTTTTTTCCATATCTCTGGCCCCCCTTGGTCGATTTTGATGGTTGACACCTCTTTCTGACCGTTAAAGCCAATA
>CALSBW010021925.1:0-17096 GCA_943590975.1 Lindbergichthys nudifrons | reverse complement strand
GTTCTTTTAATCCGTCTTCATGGCTCTAACAGCGGACTCCCTCTGCCGCTCTGCCCGCTGATGGCACTCTGAGTCTTAACTCTCCCAAACACACCCAAACACTTCAGAGACATGTTCTGTATATATCTGGACCTGTGATATATTGATGAAAAACAGTATAATAGGGGACCTTTAAGTGAGGTTTTGAATGCAGGATGCTTACTGGGTGATTTTCACACTGTGGTTTTAATATGTTTATTTCAATAACTTTGTTGAGCTTGTTTTGAGCTCTATTTTTATCTCACTGAACATAGTCCCTGTTTGTGAACTGGTTCAGCTGATGAGGCTGGTTATGAATCAAGAGGAGGGGCTGCAGACAGGGGGAGGGAAGTTGAAAGATGCCATTTTACAGCTTGACGGAGCAGGAGGAGAACAGGGTGAGTGTTAACACCAGGATCTGCTTTCTAACACATTATTTACTCTGTTTTACTGGATGTCAGAACATCAGCGTCCTGGAGTCCAATGAGACTTCTACAAGTGGTGTAAACTGGTTTTATTTCCTGTTTTCTGACTCATCAAAGCAACATAACATGCGACAGCCCAGCGCAGTCAAAATGGGGAGCGGCCTGTCTGAAGTCTGACTGATTTGATGTATTTGAACCAAGTGTTAAACTTTCCTGTCGGCTCCCAGACCGTAGTGGAGGAAACAGGGGGGACTCTCTGCAGTCTTCCAGGGCCGAAGCAACAAACTTCGGGTTCAATAACCCACTTTTCAATAAGGCAGACAGGCGAGCTCTTCTTTGGGAGGCCGTTTCATTTATTGAAGCTCCCATGTCATGCTTTTCCGGTTATTACCCGTCCCCTTGTGTGTTATGAAGGTTTTTATGCATGTAAACGGTGTGTCATGTCATGATGTCATGCGGTACCCGGAACGAAATGGACCAATCCCGAAGAGCTATGGCCACACCCAGCGGCGCTGGCCGCACCCTCTGCCAGCCTAACATTTACTGTTGGAAGCTCTGGTTCAGTTCACAATCGATCCAGTCATGCCACTGCCAAGGACCTGTTTCCTGAAATGTGAGGAGAAATCTGAGCTGTTTGTCCTACCGACGGAAGAACCACGACGAAGTCAGTGGTTGAAATGTCTTTTTAACACTGTTCCTTCAGAGGTTCGAAGAACCGGCATTTCACAGACGAAAGCTTCCAAAACATTGCCCAGTTTGAGGCCGGATATGCACAGCATTTGAAACTGAAGGACGATGCTATTCCTAGTTTGTTTGGACCGTTTGGAGCAGGGGAAGATTCGGGTACACAACCTGTAAGTTTGCATTGTTATTTGTGTATTTATCAAACAAGACTGTTTAAATGTGTAAACTGTGTCGGACTGCTAAGCTATTGACACAGTGCTAACTAAGTTGCTAGCGTTTCCATATATCAACTCTAATATCAGCAGATGGCCTTGCACACATGTATCTCATAGCAGGAGAATGTCTGCATTCACACACGAAATACCTATTGACAGTGTACTCCGGGTGATTTACTGTGCGGTCAGTCGCGAAACGTAATTACATTATAGCTGGCGTAGCGTGTATGCTACCGATCTAACCAACGGAGCTAGACATGGGTTTGCTCAGAAAAACATTTGTGTTATGCTACGTTGCTAGCGTTTAAATACATCAACTACAAGAGCCGCGTTCACACCAAGTACTTTCCTGTACTTAGTTCCGGCACTCAGAGCCCCGGCGCTTTTTACCCCAGGGCTCTTAGTACAGATCGCGTTCACACCGGAGTACTTTTCCCTGAGGGAAGATTACGCAAATGAGCCGCTGACGTCACTTCTTCTTCTTCTGCTTTGGCTTTACTGGCAGGCCACAAACCACTTCACGGCGAGTACAGTAGGTGGCGGTATGCACCTTAAAGTTGTTTGCAATCCGCTGCAAAACAAGACAAGAAGAAGAAAGACTTCCCGCGTATACTGCGACGCCCACCCACTCGCTGTACATTAGGCGTCTGTTGTTTACCTTCCGACCTCAGACATGATGGAGATGGAGTCGACTGAAGTTGTGCTGTTTGTGCTCATGTTATACAGCTTTGTAACTGAGTTAATGCAGCCTGAGCAACTTGCGTACAATAACAAAACAAGCCGAGCACGAGTGGTGGTGGAGAACGCTTTGGGCAGACTGAAGGGCAGGTGGCGGTGCTTGATGAAAAGAAACGACTGCAAGATGGACAAGATCAAAATCCAGGTGGCAGCATGTTGCATATTACATAACCTTTGTGAAAGTAATGAGTACAGGGACGAATGGACTGCCTTACCGGCGACCCAGCTTGATGAGGCATCTGAACAGCGTGTACATTGTAAACATTTTGACAATAAAGCTGATCTTTTGTACAGTGCTTTTGTTTCTCTTTTATTTTCCAGTCAAGACAGGCAACATAACAATAGTGTACAGTGTGGCAATATAACAACAATAAACTGTGCCAGGTGTGTTGTATGCACAGTAAATAGGCTCAGCAGCAAACCCACCTTTATTATGTATTATATATCTTCCTGAGACCCACTGCATCCGTCTGCCATAAACACTATGGAAACCTACATGTTAGTTTCGGCCCATAGTGGACTCCATTTTGTGTTGTGTAAAATGGGGGGGAATTAAAAGTTTGCAAATCCCCATGTCCTCCTCAGAGGACAATCATAAACACATTTAGTTTTAGGTCAAATAATATTTAAAATTATATAAATGATCATATTTGTGTATGTGCCCCTGCCATTCCTCCACAAGGTTGCAACATTGATGAAATTAAATGACAAATAAAGCGTTGCCAGTTTATAACCGATGAAACATGATGGTATCAGAATAATCACTTACATGTGATGTATAGGATGCTACACAGGTCACTAAAGATAAAGTGTCAGAAGAAATAAGCACGATACAGGATCTGTTTAACAGTAAATAGAAGTTCACATTTTTAATGTAAATAAAATAGAAGTTGTACATGTAAATTAACATTATCAATATAAAATAAAGTGTCAGTTGTATCAAGACTATATAATAACAGTAATAACAATAATATAAAATGAACTGGTGAGCATCTTGTCCTCCGTGTCCTGGGCCTTGGTGAACAGCACCATCTGATCCCCGTGCATCGACTCTTTCACCACGGCACGCCGGTCCTCCAACGCCTGGACTGTCAAAGACATTCGCATCCTGTGTCCGCTTTCCTAAGAGGGGAAAATAAGCAAGATACAAGATCTGTTTAGTCGCCATGTAGTTTCACAACATACTAGGAATGTGTTTTTTGTATTTTCACAAATAGAATTAAGGTTTCACAAATCTGAAACTGTGTTATAAAGAATGTTTAGACCCTCTGGGATAATCAAGTCCAGATTTGATGAGTGTAGGTATAGTGGTTTTAGATCAGGATCTGGTCTAATGTGGCCAGGATGCGAAAAAGCACTGAAATCTCTCTTTTTTGTATTTTCACAAATAGAATTAAGGTTTCACAAATCTGAAACTGTGTTATAAAGAATGTGTAGCCTCTCTGGGATAATCCAATCCAAATAAATCTTGTTTCCAATCCCGAGAGTTGTCCATCCTCTCCTGAAACACACGATTAGTTCCATGAGTTAGTGAAGCAAATTACAGAAACACTGCACAGTTATTCACAAGTCAAAACGTTTTCATAGCGGCCGAGAATATCTAGCTAGCTAGATGTAGCTAGCTCGGAGCCGGTGTTAGTCTATTCAGCCTAGCATGGCTAGCTTGATCTACTGAGCAAATAAAAGTACATCTGAGACCATTATCGTGCAGATTAAAACCCCAGTGCATGTAGTTGATTTTACCTTTGTCGTGGTCGTCATCGTTGGCCACTGAATCCGCCGTTTGTAGTCCTGCCTGAGTTTCTTTAGTTTTAGCCGGTGTGCCGTGGGGCTGTGCACGATTCCCAGGTAGAGTGAAAGCTACTGAACTGGCTTCAGTAGCATTCCCTGGGTCGCGTCCTCGGCGTAGATCTCCAGAAGCGCCGACACCTCCTCATCATTTCTTGATGCTTGCCATAACTGCTTTCAAAAACAAACTACTCTCCGTCGGTGCGCTGGGTTTTTGTAGCGAGGAAAAACAATGGCGGCTCTACACAACATTTTCACAGTTGTACGGGGCGTGGTTTGCAATTCGCCCAGCCAATCAGCACTGGGGTACTTTTCACCCACAGGAAAGTACGATCTCTCAGCGGGCTCTAAAAATGGGGGTAAAAGTTCCCGAGATTAAGTACGATTTTTGGTGTGAACGCGACATAAGGGGTACTAACGGAACTAAACGCGAAAAGTACGGAGAAAAGTACTCCGGTGTGAACGCGACTAATGTGTATTTTAACTAGTGATAATTAACTTGTATTTCTAAACAACACATCTTACATTCAAGTTGAAATACAAAGGATACACTTTATATTTTTAACTATCAGTTTAACTGTTTTCAACCACTTTTTAACAGTTATTCCTAAGTTATTCTTAACATGAACAGACATTGCAGTCAGCATGTAGCAGCCTGTAGCTGCACTACAGCTAATGAAACAAATTAAATAACTAAAAGAGAGTGGTTTTAAGTAAAAGAAGAGCAATGCTCTTTTAATATTTGGCTATGCTATCAGCTTCTGTTCTATGGAACTAACACGTGGTGTTAGCCGTTAGCTTCTGCTAGCGTTTAGCATCAACTCACAGTTAGCGCTAGCTAGCATCGCTAGCTCGCGATTAGCATAAGCTAACGATCTTATTACAATGGTTTAACAATGATACAATGTGCTCCAAAGTACATCAAAAACATTAGACATCTCTTTCATAACCCCGATTGGTTTTTAAATGAAATTTATCTTATAATAAACAACAAAAACTGACTGTCATTGTCATATTAGCAGGCTAGCCCTTCAGTGCTAACAAGGAGCAAACAGCCTCAACTCACCGGAGTTTCTACACTTATAAGACGACACAGGCTGTCGTCTTCTAGTTCGGGTTCACACAGGGGTTCTTGCAGGTCAGAGTTTGTTGACTGATATAGTTGAGAGTACAAATAACACTTTTAAAATACTATTATGCACACTACACTAGGAGCTGCTCGACTTATGTCTCTGTCTTCAGGGTGTTCACAGGGGAAAAGAGAGAGAGAGGGGCGGAGTGATTCGCGCCACTCATTACCCTGGGTGTTCTTATTATACATCCATGGTGTACATTCTAGAGTGCTCCATGCAGAAACAACATGTATTCATACATCTAAATGACATAAAAGGGTCTAGTAGCCCTATATTTCATATGGGTTACATTATACTTTGCACAGTCTGTTAAATGCCATATTACTATTAATACAGATCCCTATTGTGCTGTTATCACAACTCGTTAAAAAAATATAGGTTACAGAATTGTATAATTATATAAATATAGGTCAAATATAGTGATAACATATAGGTTACATACCTTGTGTTTTGATGTGAGAAATGACAAAAAGATGGTTCCAGAATTATTCAGAAGTGGGAAAATGAATAAAGCAACCTCTGGGTTAAAAATAACCCAGGCAGGTGTTCAACTGCAATTGAAGCCCTAATAACCCCTTTGACCCAGCATGAACAACCCACCAGTGTGTTTACAGTACCCAAATAACCCATAATTATGACCCAGCCAAATCAACCCAACAATGTATTTATAGAAATAACCCAGCATTTTTTAGAGTGTAACGTCTAATATATTGCATGGTTTGTTTTGGAACTTGACAATCAACTTTCCTGCCATGTTAACTATGTTGAAGCACTTATTTTAACTGATATTATACATATTAATTATACTCTTATAAGATGTATGTAGATAGTATAAGAAATGTGCAGAATATGTTTAATGGTGGAGGTACACAGATATCGATAGATGTCTTGTAATGCACTGTTGATGAACCTGTGACCCAAGTTTTTCATTCATTGCATAACTACACCGTAGTTGTGTATACGATATGTCAATAAACCTTAGAACATCTTGAAATCTTGAAAGGGATGTGCAAAATAGCCATTATATACAGTTTTTAATTAACTATTAGTAGAGAATAACGAGTAATGAATATGCTTTATAGGGATCTGCAAATAAATATTTAGTCTTCTCAAGCACCCACTACCAAATATCTCGCCTGATTGTTGGCACTTGACAATCGCCTTCACTGAATTTTACTCAGGTGTAACTAAAGTCTGATTTAAGGGTTGTTTATATTTCACATCATTAATCCAAATCTGTAAAGTAACTAAAATAAATGTAGTGGAGTAAAAATACCAGGTTAACCTTAAAGAAAGCCCTCAGGATTTGTTGGTAGCAAAACACCTAGGTTGTGGCTGAAAGCCCCCCCCTCCGCTACGCGCCGTTCGTTAGATGAGGCTGATCTCTATTTAATAAAGAAAGGAATTGAAAACACCGGAATCAAAAGTTATAACAATTATCTGCGTTTACTGGTAGGAAACAAAACACGTATACAAGTTTTACAGAGTACTCCGGACTTCAGGCTTGTGATGCGGTATACAGGTAGACAGACCAGCGTCAGCAAACAAGAAGTACGGACTTCAGGCTTGTGATGCGGTATACAGGTCTCTAGACCAGCGTCAGCAAGCAAGAAGCATTTTTACATACAAAAACAACAGTATTCATATCCAAGTTTTGGGGCGGAGATGTGTCGACTCCTCCTTCCCATTTCACTCCGAAGCGAATCAGAGAGTCCGTGGGGAGGAGCTGTGTGAGATGTTCTCTTCTTTGATTCGAAAGTTCACAAGGGCAGAGTCACTCGTTATCTCTGCACCGGTATTCACTCCCTTATTTTCCCAACAAGTTTTCACATAAACTATTCTTTCTCAGACAATTAAACATTGCGCACAGATATAATGATGTCCAGAAAGAACCTTGAAAAGAATATGTTTGTGTGCTCTAGTAGAAGGAGGTGTATGTGTGTGTAACAGGACATCTGGGTCAGTGAGTTGCAAGTGAGAACACAATATCTATATATGTGATTACTTAAAACAGTTCAAACAATACATGTTCACTAAAATACAATTCAAAATAATACATGTTTACTTCAATACAGTTTAGAACCATATCTGTTTACTTCAGATTATAAAAGACCCCCATCACCCCAGCCACAAACTGTTCTGTCTGCTGCCGTCTGGCAGGCGGTACCGCAGCATCCGGACTAAAACCACCAGACTCAGGGACAGTTTCATCCCACAGGCCAGAAGACTATTAAACACCTGAAGTTTGAAACAACATCCATAACATTCATCTGGCTGCTACTTAGAAATTATTTATCTAATATATCATATTCCAATCACTTGTATATAGACTCTTATTGCACTATTTCACTTTTTACTATTTTACCATTTTTCTTTTTGTATTTACTTGCACTATTTTGTGTATCTGTTTTATTGTGTTGCACTGTTGGAGGAGCCTGTGACCTAAGGGGGGGGGGGTAGGACACGTTCTAAGCACATGGTGTAGTCCCATAGCTGAGGATTCTGGGTAGTGTAGTGTCTTCTGCCATCCGAAAACTCAGAAAAAATATTTGTTTCTCCGAATCAAAAGGGGAAAATACAAAAGCATTGCACACAATTTAAACCAATCAATGTTGTGTAATTAACAAGGATAATCTGGTGTTTTTGAGTTGATGAGTAGTGCAGATATCACTGTAAAATGAATCGACAGTCAGGAGAATACTTACTTCAGGGTGTAAAATCCTCCGTTATCCAATGGGAATGGACGCTCAGCTCTTTGGGTCCGTAATACAATAAAGGGGACTTGATCAAATAGAAATATAATTATCTTTTAAATAACGTTAACTAAAGGGAACAATCTATTTGACACAGCTGAAGCTCTGGCCTTCCTTAAAAACTAACTAATTTAATACAAATCACAGTTGTATTACACACAATGCACTGTTTTTTGAGAACAACAATTCGTAAATAATGCACCATAATACATTCTGACGAAAAATAAAAATTATTATGAATACAAATAAAATAAAAGAAGCCTCCCGTGAGTTACTACAAGCTATAAAGTAGATTTTAAAAACGTTTTATAGAATAAAAGCTCACTGCTGGACGTTGTAGAAATGCGTGTGTGTACCACGACAAAGGAGCCTCATTCACTTTACATTGGGGTTGTTTGCGTGGTGCCGACACGTAAATGTAGCAAAGTTCGTGACTCCACCACGCACTGCGGTGTTAAGGAGTCGTGGTGGAGTCACGCATTCTGGTGAGACCAGGTTGAGGATATGACATGCATGTCTATAAATTGCTGGTCAATGGGACACATCTTTTTGTTGTATTGGATTACACCGAACACTCCTTTTGAATGTAGGACGTTTATGTTGATTGGTTATGTTGGTATGTCTGGATCGCAAAATAAATACTAGAAAATGCATTTCCTGCTGAAAATGCGTGCGAATGCTGTAAACTGTATATATTTGTTGCTGAATTTAGCTGGAAAAGCTGAATATTTTATTTGTTGAATGGTCTCTTTAGTTGCTTTTAGCTAAAATGTATTTTATTTTATTTTGTAAAGCACTTTCAATTGCCGTGTGCTGAAAGGTGCTATATAAATAAACTTGCCTTGCCTTACAGAACTCCTTAAAAAAATTATTTCAACCATTTGTAACATATTTACTCAAAATAGCTCTTTCAGCTATTCTCCTATAAATTGAAATACTCACATGTTACACCATATCTCCACACACTACAAAAAGAACATCTCCATATATTCCCTGTTTGAATCCCACTGTTACTTAGAACAACAGTAAAAACCAGCAGAGAGCATACTAACAGATCACGAAAATGTAAATTGACTCAAGAGTAGGCCTATGTTTTCTTTATATTATAATTATTAATATTATCACTTTTAGTGAACACTTATTCGTATTATCTAAATGCCCTTTCCATAATCCAGACATGCAAATTGTTTGAGTGTAAACATGTGTTTATCCCTATCTGTTTATACTCTAAAGATTATTTAAATTATATTGGATTAATTACTAATCCCTTTTGTACTTCTGATCAAAAATATGTATGTGTAATGCTTTAAATATACAAATATGTGTTAACCTGTTAAGCCCTGAGCCTGTTTTTCAGGTCTCAGGCTCGAAAATGCCATTCCCAGAACAAATGACCATATCTTCCCTTCTAAAAGGGTTAAATTAATAATCTTTTTTCTCAAAGTAATGATAAACCTGTGAGTTGGATGTAGAAAAGTCAGAATCAATATAGATGTTTTTTATTTTAAAGAAAATTCAGATTTTACATAGTAAAAAACTGTAAATTATAGTGTCCGTCCAAAAATTCTTTTTTACTTATAGTGAAAACCACCCTTGGATGATGGGTTAGTATCCAAAGTACAACATATAATAAGTACCCTGTATCAAGATTGATGCAAAACAAGTGACATTTGACCTTTTTAGAGAGATTTAGCAAAAAGAAACCACTTCTGGGGTCATTTGGGTGGATTTTCCATATCTCTGGCCCCCCTTGCTCGATGTTGATGGTTGACACCTCTTTCTGACCGTTAGAGCCAATAGAATCGAAGGGGGAGTCCCCCACACACACCCATTTTGAGACAAAAAGGTGGGGGCTTCGCGCATGCAGTTTTGCATCAGAGCGAACCTATCTCTAGCTCTGATATCTGGAAACGGAAAAGCGATTTTATTGCTTATGGATTATCAGAAATCATTTCAAAGGGACACAGACACATTGGATTAACTTCAGCAGCGTTTTTATCGTTGTAATGCCATTGAAGACCACATATAGCATTTTTAGCTACCTAGCGTCACCTGTTTTGATATCCGTTTTTGCTTATAACGTCGCCATTTCATATAATTCAGTGATAATGAGGGAACCCATCGATTCTGTGTCACCTCACGATGTGAAACGATGTCATGGATGTAGAGAAAAGATAAATAATAAGGTTTTGTGAGTGATTTTCGGTGCAGTAAGGTGTTAGCATTTTTCGCTCATTGCTAATTCAGAGGCTCAGTGTTAGCATTGTGGGTTTTCTTTTGAAAAATAAAAAAAAATGATCAGTTAGATGAGTTTCTTCCCGTTACATGGATTTAAAACATTCATAGTTTATTTAAATGAACATGCCCTCAGACACTGTTTCCTGCAAGATGTTGCGGCAGTGCCCCGGTACCGGGGTCTCTCGGGCTTAACAGGTTAAATGTAATAATAATTTGAACACAGTGTCGTGTGTGGTTCTAGTTCTGACTGAAATAATATGCAATATGTCCAGCAGATGGAGCCTAACCTTAATTTATAATTAATCTCTCTTTCTTATGTGCCACACCCTGTTGTTGCATTTCTGCTGCACCTGAAAAGAGCTGCGGCAACCATCATTGACAAGAACGCACACATCGCCAAGCCAGAAATCCCCCCATGCACAGAATTTGGATGGTCTGTGGACAATGGACATGTAGTTCCGGTACCATCTACAAAGCCAGCTTGGCCTGTGTCAATGAACAAGACAATCTCATGTGGATGTCTCAAGGGCTGTCAGAAGAACTGTTCCTGTGCAAAGAATGCAGTTCCATGCTACATAGGGTGCTGTTGCCAAGGACTGGCAACCAAATGCAGAAGGATACACGCTGCCACACTTGAGAGCAGTGACAGCAGCTGTGACTCAGAAAATGAATAGAAAGCAAAAGGTTTTCTGGGACACTACCATGAATACCACCATGTGTACATTGAAAACATTTGTACTGTATATTCAGTGTAGGTTACTTTTTCCCCCTTTCTTCTTAAAACATTCACATTTTTCTAGTTCTGGGCCATGTGAATTATTATTTTGTGTTCAACTTCTGATTATTGTGTCATATCTGTTGATTTGTAGTTAATAACTAAGAAAAGAGTATGTGAAAGTGAAATAAATGTTTTGCCACCAGGAATTTTGTTTATTTCATGATCAAAATAGGATATTTTTCACAAAAAGAAAGACATTGATTTGTACAAATAATAAAAGGGTATTGATTTGACATTAAGTTGAACTTAATGTCAACTTCCAGATAAGATTAACTCAGTTTGCCTTGTCCTATAACATAGAAAACCTTAAATTAAAGGGTTTTGCAAAGAAAGTGGCGGCCATTTTGAATTTCGCTGCCTGTAGCTTTCCAGTCTGTAAACTGAAAAATCTGTAAACATTGAATCAATTCAACTTAGCATCGGCAGCAAACCTTGTGTATATTAATGTAAACCCTTCAATATGTTATATATAAATAATCTTTTAAGTATATTTACCAATTTTGAACACAGCAAACAATCCAGAGGACCACAAATGCATTGCTTGAAATGGATTTCGCTTTGGAGAGACAAAAAAGGCACAGCGCCATCTAGTGGCCTTATTGAGAACAGGCTTAACCAAGGCATCACCTGAAAGCTTATTTTCTGCTCTTTCAATAGGTTGGCTCAGTTTGTCTTTACCATGAACTGTCACAGAGATATTCAATCAGAAAGAGAATGATGGCATCTGATCCAGCCAGACTTTTTTTCATATATGGGTATATTATATTATATATACATTGTTTGGACCCTCACTGTAGCTTTCCAGTAGCTACAGATGGAGCGTCTTATTTCAGACAGTTTGAAACGCGAGGTCCGTGCACGGTCCGTGATCGGCCCGTGATCGGCCCGTGATGAAGAGCCGGCCCCCAGTCAGAGTTGATACCGCCCCCGTGATAGATAAATGTAATTATTGTGAAGCCAGCTGCAATGGATCATTGATCCACCAGGAGGTGCAGTGGGGTTCCACACTGGGGCTCATGTGAAATCAACTTCGATACATTACGCTGGATGTACAGTATGTCTGGTACTAATGTATAGCGGATCTTTGTTAAGATCCATATGTCACGGATAGGATCAAAGTATGTGCTAAATAAGACATGTAATCATTTACAAAACATCACCATGTTGTTATTTAACGAAATAATGTTGTTTAGTCGAAAAAAACGAACGAGAGGAAATGCAGCCGGCTCTCGATTTTTAATCCTAATTTAATCATCATCTTCACCACGATCATTTATGTTTATGTTCGCCGAATTGACATGAAATCACTGACAAATATGAATATTCTGTATTCAACTTAATTGAAACGATCAGGATGGGTGTTCTTTTTCCCCACAATGACCAAGTCGCTGCAAATTATCCCGTTTATTACATGGCCACATTCTCAACAAAGTAACGACATGACTCCCAATGCTTTTATGGATTTAGAAAATGTTTTTATTGATTTAAAAAATAGTTGTATGTTGTTGTACCTTTTCTCCTCCTTATCTCTTTCATGACTTTTTATTCATTGCTTTATAACAGCTGTAATAGTTCGTTTAGAACAGGCACCTCACTCGCAATCTGCTCCTCCCGCAGCGCCGCCCACCTCCCTCCGGCTGAAATTATGAATGTACAGTAAGGCATAGTAATCATAGATAACACGGCAGGGTCCGTTACAGTTTGTTTTTATCTGATTTCAAATGTCTGAAGTTAATAAATACATTCTCAGTGTTCAAGTCAATCACTGACGATGCTTACGATATCATAAAAATCTAAGTGTTAATGATTGTCCCCCAAATAAAAGAACCCAATTAAAAAATATTTGAAATCAGATGAAAACAAACTGTAACGGACCCTGCCGTGTTATCTATGATTACTATGCCTTACTGTACATTCATAATTTCAGCCGGAGGGAGGTGGGCGGCGCTGCGGGAGGAGCAGATTGTTATAAAGCAATAAATAAAAAGTCATGAAAGAGATAAGGAGGATATATATATATATATATACAGTGCAATAAGCTTCTTAGTGCAATAAGAAGCTACAGGGACGTTAATCTACGTCGGTAATATTAACTTTATTTAATACAACATTAACGGTACAAGATTTAATCATACAGCCCATGTAGTATAATATTTTACAAGTGATGAATTACAGCAAACATGTGCAATATATCCATTATTACAGCTCCGTGGGCTGGCAGTAAGGCGATATGGGTCTGTTCTTATTGTGCATCCATGGGTAAATATAAACGCATGTAGTGCTGAACACGTAACATGAACGTGCCGGGCGGCGCGGTCCCGTGGGTTAGATGCGCGTTCATAATAGAGTGGCGAAGTCACGCCCACTTACTTCCGGGTAATGGGACCTTATTTCGGAAAAAATTATGCATTGAAGTCAATGGGGAGAGAAAACGTATCTTTCGATACCGTTTGAATTGTGCCATGAATTACACATATGATGTTTGTCAATCTTAAAAAATCATTTCCATGTCAAAAAAGTCACAGTTTGTCGTAAAACTGTTGAAATATAAGACCAGTGGCGACTGGTCATTAGGGGCAGGTGGGGCACAGCCCCACCTAGTGTCAGCAGAAAGTATTACACATAATGATTAAAAAAAATGCAAAGACATGCAAAAAAAATATATATATATATATATAAAATATATTTTAAGGTCATGTTTAATCATCTGATTCGTCTGTACATTGCTGTTTTAGTCTGTGTTCTTCTAATTAGTGTCTACAGTGCCGTTTTGAGCCATGTGGGACAAAACCTGATCGTGCCCCTCCCTCTCACTGTCTAAGTGAACGGTGACTGTAAAAACTACACTGCGCATGTTCAGAGTATTTTTCAATGTAATGTGTGTGGCAAAAAAAAAAAGACCATAGGGGCATAGAGCTGCCATCCCCACCATACGTCATCTCACATCATTCAGAGCTGATTGGCTGTAAGTACGTGTGCCGCGAAAAGTGTGGTGCTTGAAGAGGAGACGAGAGAGCTGCGGTGACGCGTCCTAAAACCAGGAAGTAAGCTGCAAAAAAGCAATGAGGTTTCTCCATAGGATTTTAGAAAATAGCTGTAAATAAGATCTGTGGAAAACGTACCTGTTAGATAAATGCACGTTTTGTTCAGCCGGATAACATCCACATGTCTACCCTACTTTTATAATGTTGTTATCATAAATCTATCGATTAGATTTATGATAGACTTTTGAAACTACAAGAAGATAAGGAGGACTTTTACAAAAAAGTTAGACATTTTTGTCCAGAAGGATAGGCAAATGGACTTCATCTTCAAGTCAAGGTAAGACCGCAATTTTATTGAAAATGGGATCTTACTAAGAGAGAACAATTCAATATTTACATGATAAAATTACATTTTTTGGGTATCCTTTTGTTGAACTGTCTGTTTAAAATTAATCGAAGCATCAGACAAAAAAAGCTTTTGAAAATAATATTATATTTTGGTTTAGGTCAAAATATAATATTTGTAAACCTGAAGAGTCAGTGCCAGTGCCTCAGCAGCCATGAACCTCACTGCACGTCACTGCAGAAGCTTATAGACATCTAAGTTTTTTGTGCCCCACCACTTTTGTACATATAAAAACGCCACTGTATAAGACTATGAAAAATACGTAACTAGAAAGACTACAAATCCCAGAGTCGCGTAAGTGATGTCACAATTGTTTTCCTCCACCATTCAGATACCTAAAATCAGCGCAATATAGATATCATCTATCTATATGGCGCTGGCTAAGATAAGATAACTTTAACAAGATGCCTGTGTGCTTAGTACCAGGTTGTTATTATACCAGCAATGGGTCTTGCTCGTTCTTTTGCTTCCCGTCTGATGAAAGGACCAGGAGTGGCTTGATCAAGTTAGCTACCTAGCTAGTAGCTAGCACGTTAGTTAGCATTACAGCCATGTCATTTTTATTAGCCTTAACATGAAGTAACATTAAGTAACCCAACATGTTAAACAGTAAGAGTAGTAGTCATATTTCGTGAACCCTTTGAAGAGTACTGTCACCGGTGTGGTCATTCTATAATACACACTTTAAGACCGGGGGAGAAATGCTAACGCTAGCCTCTGCGATCGTTTCTACTTCATGCTATCTGCACAAATGGTTGACATTAAACATTAAAACGACCAGGCAGTTCAGAGAGAATCAAAGGAAGGCAGGCAGGCAGCTTTGCATGACATTCTTCTGGACGTGTTTCATTGTGTTGTGAGGGTAGTCAATCGTTTTGTTGTTGACAGTAGTGACGGCCATCTTGGTGACGTGTGGTGTTGACCAGAGATGTAGTTCATTGAGCGTTTCACACAAACAAATGTGTTACTTCACAGTTTTACGACACATATTTTTTTTTTTGACTTACAAAATTATCTTTTAAATTGACAAACATCATATGTGTAATTCGTGGCACAATTCAAACGGGATCGAAAGATAATCTTTCGCTCTCCATTGACTTCAATGCATAATTTTTCCGAAATAAGGTCCCATGGAGGTCCACCGGAAGGGGAGGGACTTCGCCACTCTATAGAGTGGCGAAGTCCCCTCCCCTTCACCATGTTTTTATTTAACAAAATATTCTACACTAAATCCTAATCTTATATTATAAAACATCACCATGTTTTTATTTAACAAATCAATCTACAATAAATCTTAAATTATGGTCCTATATTTAACAAACTATGCCTATCTGCGGCCTATCTACAGTTTTCCTATCTGTGGCGGTAACCAGGGCGAGGTGTTTCTGGATTCGTTTTCCGTGGGCTCCTCAGTCTCTCGTTTACCCGGTTCCTAATTTTATGCCACTGGTCCGTGGTCAGGGCTGGGAACCGACGGGAGACACTGGACTCAAGTGTCTGCCTCACATTGAGGGGAAGAGGCATTTTCCCTTTGCTCCCACTCCAGTTAGTGACTTTGACCATGTTCTCATATGAGTGAAATGGTAACATGGCCATGAACATATCACCCGCAAATTTGAATGAATACCTGTTAACTTCACATCTTGTCACACACTTTTGGAAGAAAAGACTGACCCAAGATATCTTGGTTTGATTTGGAGAAGGCTTTTAAAGCCTATTGTATACTAACTCTTCCCGTCAAGAATATGAATAGAACTTAGATAGATCACTTTACATTTGTGCGAATGAATAGCTTAGCTACTTGGCACTAAGAGTATGATATGTCTACCCTTTCTTTTCAGAGTGTAATATCTGCATTTTCTCTTTTGGTTTGAATAGGAGAAGGGCAATGGTTATCGATGGTGCTTTTAAAGCCTATTGTATACTAACTGTGTGATTTATATTGCTTTTCAAATGCATATAAGCCCCCCATTTATAATTTCCCCCACCACGATCATTTATGTTTATGTTCGCCGAATTGACATGAAATCACTGACAAATATGAATATACTGTATTCAACTTCATTAACATGTTATTAATGTGCCTAAACTCAGTAATTCACTAAACATATTTATATTTTAATATAAACAGTTAGTGAAGTAACACTAACTGGCTGTTTCATTCGAACATAACGCTCCAAATATGACTGTTTCCACTCGGGCTTCAATACAGCAACACCATTGTTTGGTTTGTCTGTAAATTACTAAATTAGTTTTTAACTGAAATGATCAAATAAAGTCAAAATGTCACAGTGTTTACAAACATTGACCATAGAGTTCACCAGCCCCCACTGTTGAGTAGGCTATACTCTTTGTTTAAAACTAATTGGCCATCGGAATGTGTGTGTCCCAACCCCCCCCTCCCCCCTGTGATATCTCTTCTCCAGCAGTCTGTAGGTTTGTGTTCGCATATTTATGCTGTCGCAGTTACAGTTTGTTTTCATCTGATTTCAAATAAACAAAGTCTTGGCTTTCAGAATATTAAACTTGTTTCGGCAAATTTAGATGATAAATACAACTATGGCATAACAACAGCCGGTGTTTATTTGATTCGTTATTCATTTGTTTAAGCTCAATAAGGAAGATTTAAACTTTCACACACAGCTTTTTCCAGCGGCATCCATAAATCTCTTAATTTTGACCTCAAAGTGCACCAGATTGATGCATTTAACTTCAATATAAAGAAAAACATCTTCTGTTGTAACAACAATAACATTATAAATAGTAACATAGCTGATTCACCATCCCCCACCCCCCTACTGTATGTTGATTTTGTTTGCCTACATGTAAATGGGTGGCATTTAGTACCCCCCTCTGAGTGAATACCTGTTGAACCTGTCCGGGGCTAAGCCCATAGGACGATGCTCTGATGTCAACCACCCCCCCGTTGACAATTC
>CALSBW010021906.1:1870-18287 GCA_943590975.1 Lindbergichthys nudifrons | reverse complement strand
GCATTTAGTTTTGCAAAGAATAAACGTATCAAACAAACACATAACATGTTTCTAATAAATCATGTTTCAGAGACAAATTCAGCATAGGTTTTACAAGTACACAACTTATTTTTACAACTACAAAACTTTTTCTTCTCACGGCGGAATATTACTGCCAAAAGTCACGTGACTCACTCACGTGACTTTTGGCAGTAATATTCCGCCGTGGTTGTGCTCATACACAACACACTGGGTGTTTCTCAATCATGAGTAAAGCTGCTTCAGAGCCACTATTTCAAGCATACTACGTCATCGAGTGCCGCCGAAGTACTGTTCCAATCTCCAGCATACTTGGAAATCTACCGAGCCCGGCGTACTTCGTAGCGAGAAATTTCGAGGCTGCACATGTGTAGACTCCGCGGTCTGGGTTTACTGGCAGGCCGCAAACAACTTCACGGCGAGTACAGTAGGTGGCGGTATGCACCTTAAAGTTGCAATCCGCCAAAAAAACGAGAGAAGAAGAAGAAGAACCTCCCGCGTATACTGCCACGCCCACCTGCTGTATATGCGCCGTCTGTTTACCTTCCGACCTCAGACATGAGCTTCGTCTGAGTTATTTAAGCAAACACAAATACAGATCGTCGACCAGTCAAATGCAATAGCAATGCTGATTCGGAAGTGAAGGCGGTTAAGAAGGATTGACAAAAGGATTGGACGAAGACATGCACGCGTTATGGATTGCGTAACCTGTGTGAAATGAATAAACTGTGCCAGGTGTGTCGTATGCACAGTAAATAGGCTCAGCAGTTAACACACCTTTATTATATATCTTCCTGAGAGCAACTGCATCCGTCAGCCATGAACCCTACAGAAACCTACGTGTTAGTTTTGGCCCATAGTGGCCTCCATTTGTGTCGTGTAAAATGGGGGAAATCAAAAGTTAGCAAATCCCCATGTCCTCCTCATAAAAACATTTAGTTTTAGGTCAAATAATTATTACACTGCTCTGAAACTCACTACACTAACTCCCAAGATGTTCCCTTACTATAATTAATTAAAATATTGCACTCACAACACTGGTAATTACAAACTTAACCATAATGGAGGTTCCTACCAAGATATTACATGATCTGAAATATTCCTTTAGCCTAGTGAGACTGTATATTGTATTGAGAACTTAATTTATTAAATATTTCGTTATATTGTGTATTAATTAGATACTCTAGGCCCTAGAGTCTAGGGATATATGTATTTTCTATTGTGAATTGGTATAATTGCCGCTAATGTAAATTTGTATTTATATTATATTTGCATCATATTGTAACGGACTGGCTATAATGTTGATGTTTGATCCGTTTTGTTGTTCAGAGTTTGTTTGCATATTACAGAGTGTCAGTGAACGTGCCACTGTTTTGATGGACGGTTCTTGTGACCTGTGGCTGCGGGATGGGTGGGAGAGTGTTGTCTGGTTGGTTGGGTGTGGAGGAGGGAGGTTCCTGGAGCGAGAGACGGGGAAATGCTACAGTAGGCGAGAGCTAACGGGGTATGTGACGGAGAGTGAGTACTTAACAGAGTTAGTGGATTGTTTTGTCGTGGTTACGGCCAACAGTAACCTGTGATCTTCATAATAAACTCCCGGATAAAGGACAAGCAAAGCCTCCCTGTGTTTCTATAGCGAGACGCTACAATATTGTATCTTTTAATGTAATTGTAAAACTATTGTGCCACTGAAAACATACAATAACAACTCAGGAGTGAGCCAGTCTAGATTTCCTTTTAAGGGCCACCAGCTGCAGAGAGTTAACTAATTAAAGGGGCGTGGCCCCACAGCTGTGAGAACTCAGCAATCAGGTGTCCATTTTAGGTAGCACTTTCCTGGAGCGTCAGACAGACGAAGACAAAGGAGTCCTGTTGGAGTCACGAGGGAGGCAAAGAGGAGGCAAATCCTACTTTGATTGAGCTAAGTATCGCTGGTGTTTTATTTTATTTTGTTTTTTAGCCCCTCATGCTATAATCATGTGTATTTTCTCCATTCCTGTTCATGTGTCTTCTCGCAATTATCACTGGCCCCGTGTATCTCCTACTCGATATAACCGGCCAGCTCTCGTCTATCCCACATGCTCCACTGAGATCCAACATCTAGTTACAGGTGGCCTGTGGAACTGCCAGTCAGCTGTTCCTAAGGCTAACTTCATCTCTGGCTACGCTTCCCTGCAGTCTCTGGATTTCCTTGCTCTCACTGAGACCTGGATTACTCCATCCAACACATCCACCCCAGCAGCTCTCTCCACAGCATATTCCTTCACCCATACACCCAGACCCACTGGCAGAGGAGGTGGCACTGGTCTCCTGCTCTCTCCCAAATGGAGCTTTTCCCTCTTCAAGCTACCAAACTTCTCTCCTTCCACCTTTGAATTCCATGTCGTCACAGTAACCCATCCTATACAATTAACCATTGTTGTTCTCTACCGTCCACCAGGCGCCTTGGGGGACTTCTTGGAGGAATTAGACAATCTCCTCTCACACATCCCTGAAACGGGGGGTTACGTATTGTAACCCTAGTTATATAAGCACAGGCGGAGCCCTCTACTGGACTCTATGGGTACTACCTTATCCTGCGTGCATTCTCCCACTGAGACTTCTATAGACGTAGCCGGCCTAGGGCGGGCCTACCTGAATGCGCGCGCATTACACCGTATAAAAGGAGGCCTCGTCTCCTGACTATTATCCTATACCTCTCTTCAGCGAGCGGAATAGGACAGACAGTGCCCTGAGTAGAGGGCTCCGCCTGTGCTTATATAACTAGGGTTACAATACGTAACCCCCCGTTATATCTCTCACAGGCTCACCCCTCTACTGGACTCTATGGGTACAGTGGGTGGAGCCCTGATGTATACGCGCACTGTCGTCCAACACCATTCCACCCTACTGCCCCTGACCGGCTTTTCTGGTCAGCAGCTGCTGCCCCAGTGTGAGAGGACTAAAAATGCCTCTCGGCAGGAGGGGGTCAGCCCCTCCGCCCCGTAACAGGGCAGCGCGCCCCTTGCCTATCCCGGGACCCTCAGAGGGCCCAGGACAGGCGAAGGCGCATCACGTCCGGGGAGGGGGTCAGATGCCAACTGACCCACACCCCCCCCCCCCCCTTACAAATCCTGTGTTGCCCCAGCAAGCACAGACGAGAAGAAAGAGCCAGACATGTCCAATAGATAAAACCTTATAAAGGGTCCTGGCGTCGACCGAGACGCCGCTGTGCATATATCCTCCACACTCACACTGTTGAATAAGGCTGTCGACACAGCTACAGCCCGTGTGGAGTGTGCACGAATCCCTGTGGAGTAGGCTCTCCCTGCCTGTCCGTAGGCATGTGCAATGCACCCGCAGAGCCAGCCTGCCAGGCGTTTCTTGGACATAGCTTTCCCGATCACCCCGTCCCCGAAGCACACGAACAGCTGTTCGGTGCGTCTAAGGGCAGCCGTGCGCTCCACATAACATGCTAGCGCACGCACCGGGCAGAGGAGGTGCAGTTTAGCCTCCCTGGCCCCCCATGGGGGGGAGACTAAAACCCCCTAACTGAATAGCCCTCGACCTGAACGCACTCCTTAGGTCTTTAGGTGTTAGGGGTTCGGTCTAAGTGTCGCGCCGCTCTGGTCACCCCGAATTAGTAAACAACTCGGGTGCACCGACAGAGCAGTTAACTCGGACACTCTTTTGGCTGACGTTAAGGCAAGAAGCAAAGCTGTTTTCCACGACAATGCTTTCAGAGAGGAGAGCTCCAGAGGCTCAATGGCCCCGAGGCCAGAGCCTCGAGCACTAGGGGCAGGTCCCACTGCGGGGTGGAGACGTGCACTACAGGGCGCAGTCTCCTAACCCCCTGTAAAAGCTGCGACATCAGTGGTTGATTAAAGGCTGACCTGCCACCAAAATCTCTCATGACAGGACGAGATGGCTGCTGCATACACTTCCACTGTGGAATGCGCCAGCCCTCTGTCCACCAGTAACTGTAAGAAGGATAAAATAGAGCCCAACTCACAAGATAGGGGCTCCATTCTCCGCTCCTCACACCAATGCTGGAATCTCAGCCCCCTTGGCCTGTAACAGGCTGTGGTGGATTCTGCTCTAGCTGCCTGGATAGACTGAATAACGCTGTCAGACAATCCACCCTGTCTCAGCCTGTCCCTCTCAGGAGCCAAGCCTGAAGAGGACGGCCCAGAGTGGGTAACGCCCCGATTGCACCTGTCCCTTGAGACATCGCCCCCCAGAACTGGGGGATCGCCCAGGGCTGGCCCACCTTCATCTGTGTCATTTCTGAGTACCACGGAGCCCCGACGCGATTCGGTCCCACCAGAATGACTGCCCGACGTTCTCGCCTCACTCTCCCCAGGAGAGCCAGCCATGACTATGAGGTCGTCTAGGTAAAAGAAAACTCTCATGCCGTGTGCACGCAGCGGTTGAGGCGCTGTGGCCACACATTTGCTGAATGTGCGTGGGGATAGGGAATAACCGAACGGCAGCCTGTTGTATTCGTAGGCTATTCCCGGGAAGGCAAAACGCAGATACTTTCTGTGCTCTGGAACAATTTCCACATGAAAGTACGCGTCTTTCAGGTCGATGGTCAGGTCGATGGTGGTGAACCACCATCGACTGCACAAGCCCTAGTAATTGTTTCACAGTTAACATGCGGAATTTCCTGCTGGAAATATGACGATTCAGACCCCGGAGATCTAGAATAGGTCTGAATTCCCCTGTTTTCTTGAGAACCAGGAAATACATGGAATAAAGACCCTTCTCTCTGTGCTGATGATGCAGAGCCTGAATCTCTGCTGAGAGGAAACCCATCTCCTCCTGGGAAGACAGATTTATGCCCATAAAAGGAGGTGGGATGCTGCAAACTGGAGTGAATAGCCCCGTTTCAGCGTCCTGTCCATCCACCTTGTCAGTACACAGCTGAGTTTCCATTCCCCATAACATTGTGTTAGGGGATGTGCAATCAGCTGCGGAGCCGCAGCTATGAAGCTGTGGTACTCTCTGGTGGCCCACTCCGCCGTCAAACCCTCCATAAAAGGAAGTTTGACCCATGGGGGGCTGACACAGAAAGGGCCGTTTTTCTATAATGCAATTTCCACTCAGAGAAAAAAACGGCAGATTTTTCACTGAGGTCCCTGAACGCACCACGGCACGCTCCCGTGAGAGCGCCCGCTCCGCCCTAATGCTGTTTTCTCTTTAGAGAGAAAGAGGCATTAATCTGAGCTTCTTCTGTTCATGAACGCACCGCGGCCCGCTCTCGAGGGGGGGACGCGCGTCGTCAAAATGCTATTTTCCTCACTATGGAAAACGGCATTAACCGGAGTTTTTACAGGCGTAGTGTGTTTTACTAAGGCCCCTGAACGCACCGCCACGCGCCTCTTTACAAGTGCGGGCGTTGCTATAATGCAGCCCCTATCACTATAGTAAACAGCATTATTTGGAGTCTTAGCTTCAGGCATAGAATGTTTTCTAACAGAAAAACGTCGGCCATAATGTCCCTGTACCCGCACCGCACTATAACAGTGCTGCCTGCGGTTTATCACTCTCATCTGCACACTCCCACTAGCCTCCTCCCTAACGGGAGCTATAGCTGGGGCGGCGAGTGGGGAATTTGTACAGTCATCAACATGTGCAAGTGTATTGTGGAAACAAAGGACACTCAGACTTGGATACAGATCAACACCATCTTTATTTTAAAAGTTTTGACAGTGATCTGGGCATTAAATAGGCAGTTAACTCCGTGAAGATGGAGCTCCCCACCCGGGTGCTCTGCTGTTGCGGAGCCTGCCTCGGTCGGGCAGCCCTTCCCTGTGACTGCCGGTATGCCGGTGCCACGGGGTGGGCCGTAGAGGTGGAGGGCGCCGCAGCTACGGGACCCCCGTGCCGGCGCCTCTCCCTCCGCTTCACTGTCGCACTACGCTCCCTCCCCTGCATGGCAATGCGAGGAGGGCACGTAGTGGGGCCTGAGGAGGAGCCAGCGATAGCATGCGGCTAAGCTGGACTCTCTCCTCCTCTAGGCAGCTGAAGCGATGGGTGACCGAGGAGACCGACCCAAAGAGGCCCTCCGTGGACACGGGGGCTCCGAGGAGATCTTCTCGGTCCTTCTTAGATAGGGCCATGAGCCCTGGCCACACGTGAGGAGACGCCACTGGGAAATCATCCGCCCTGCTGCGGTGGCCACGCCATAAATCAGATTACTCATCTGACTAACAGCGTGGTCCGAATAATCGCTCTCGTCCTGAGACGGGAGGGCGGGGGCATCTGCCTGAGGGGTGATCAGGAAGACGCCAAGATTATCGGCCGCAGCCGCCATCTGCGTACCGAGCTTGAACAACTTATCCAGATATTCCAGGTGTCTCGGTCCCGGGGCAGCGGGGGCAGAGGACGTTTACCCTCTGCCCAACCAGCCGCGGAAGCAGATGGGCTGCCAGGCTCTCATCGAGGGGGGGGGGGCACACCTGGACATGTCGTGTCCGAGCGATCCACCACCTTAACGATACCCGCCATGGCGGCTATCGGGGCCTTCGTTATAAATGGCTGCTGCCATGTCGCCTCCACACACCGCCATACCTCTGGCAGCTGGGGCGAAACGAAGGTCGGCGAAACGAAGGTCGGCTGCGCCGGACGCACCGGGACGTAAATCTCAGGCGGTTTACAGGCCTCGGTGGCAGCGGTGGGGGGAGCGGTAAGCCTACACACTCTGCCGCCAGAGTCATCACTGCCGGGAAATCGATCCGCGCAGACCTGAGAGTTGGACCTCCGGTCAGCGAGGCGTCCTCCTCGTCCCCCATCGGAAGAACCGGGACGACGTCACCTCGCTCCCCGAATCGCCTACGTCCACGACGTCGAGCTCCAGATCCACCGACTCCTCCTGCGGGGTAGCCCTCGCCAGGAAGTGCTGCCCACGATGCTCTCGTGTGAGCCGCGGGATCATCTGGCAGTCTGGGCATGTCAGCGTCGGGCCCATATTACCCACCGCGTGGTCAGGCCCCAAGGACGTGAAGCAGAAGGGTAATTAGATTCGGGCATTTCGGGCAGGTCCTACACTTTACTCTCTCTTTCTCAATCGTCTCGAAGCTCGTGGAATCACTTCCGCTGCTGAAGAGAAAAAGGATGATAGTCAGGAGGCAAGGCCTCCTTTTATACAGTGTGATGCGCGCACATTCAGGTAGGCCTGCCCTAGGCCGGCTACGTCTATAGAAGTCTCAGTGGGAGAATGCACGCAGGATAAGGTAGTACCCATAGAGTCCAGTAGAGGGCGGAGCCTGTGAGAGATATAACTGGCCCTCCCTCTGTACTTCTTGGAGACTTCAACCTCCAGACAGGGAAGATAGCTGAACTAACATCTCTTTTAACCGCCTTTGCTTTCTCACTGTCTCCATCCCCACCAACTCATAAAGCTGGCAATGTCCTTGATCTCATATTCTCAAGGAACTGCACTACTTCTAACCTCTCTGTAAACCGGCCTCACACATGTTGTAGCAAATACTGTGGATGGTTGGCTTAAAGCCCCCCCTCCGCTACGCGCCGTTCGTTAGATGAGGCTGGTTCTATTTAATAAAGAAAGGGATTCAAAACACCGGAATAAAGGTTATAACAATAATCTGATTTTACTGGTAAGAAACAAAACACGTATACAAGTTTTACAGAGTACTCCGGACTTCAGGTTTCTACTGCTGTGCGATACAGGTATCGGGACCAGCCAGTCAGCAAACAGGAAGCATTTTACATACAAAAACAACAGTATTCATATCCATATTTTGGGGCGGAGATGTGTCGACTCTTCCTTCCCATTTTACTCCGAAGCTAATCAGAGAGTCCGTGGGGAGGAGCTGTGTGAGCTGCTCACTCCCCCAGGTGTTTTTACTGGTTGGATTCACTTCTGGTCGGGTCCAATACAGCGAATCAGAGTTCTGGGAAAAAATATGTTTTCTTCTGACCACAGCGTGAGATTCGGAAGTACCCAAGGACAGAGTCTATCTTATCTCTGCACCTGTATTCACTCCCTTATTTTCCCAAGGAATATTTCATACAAACTATTCTTTCCCAGATAACCAAACATTGTACACAGATATAATGATGCCCAGAAAGAACATAATGATGCCCAGAAAGAACATAATGATGCCCAGAAAGAACCTTGAAAAGAATATGTGAATGTGTGCTGGTGGGAGGAGGTGTATGTGTGTGTAACAGGATCTCTGGGTCAGTGAGTTGTAAGTGAGAATACAATATGTATATATGTGATTACTTAAAACAGTTCAAACAATACATGTTCACTAAAATACAATTCAAAATAATACATGTTTACTTCAATACAGTTTAGAACCATATCTGTTTACTTCAATCCCTCTTTTGATCTCATTTCACGAGATCAACATATAGCATTTGAAACATAACCACTGTCATTCTTTTCTACTGTGTCTGTCCCAACATTTATATAAATCCATCAGAAGCTGGGATTTAGAGCACTTTAAACCTTTAGGAACAGTCCACCACAACAACTTCTTATGACAGTGGAGGGAGACCAAAATATGTTACAAAAGTGCGTCCTTGTCAGCTGAGTCATCGTACTCTTCCCCCTCCGACGCATAAGCCAACAAGGGCATTTGGTACGAAGGCGAAGGGGCAGCTTTTCCCTCAATGGTGGAACTGATGAGTCTAACACACAATGAGCGGATACAAGGCACACAACAACAACCACATGTCACTAAAATGGCAATAAAAGTAGCCACAGAAATTAGAAGACTGTTGGGGTGAGGCAGACATATTTAGCGAGACCTGAGTATGATTTGTCAGAGTTGGAACATGGGGCGATTGCGCACAGATCTATGTCCACTATTCCGTCGCTACCTTCTTGGAGAGTGAAGGTTCTTTTTGGAGACATAAGGCTCGCTACTCTAGTCCCTCTTTTGGTCCTTATTATCTCTTCCTCTGGGGCGGGAGTTGGAGAAAGCACATCATTAGTTTTACAGACAATGAAAGTTATCGTTAAGTAGGAGGCCCAGGCCCGCTACCATTCTCCAGTGCCCGTACATAATTATGCTGTTAGCTCCAATTCTTCTGGTATCTTTAAACCGTATATTACCAATGGTCAATGCGATCGTACCTTGGTTTCCCAGAATACAAAACGTGCCCCCTGATATGCCAAAACCCTCTTGAGTACGAGGAGTATTTAAATAGACATCTACCCTCGTCCAGATGTTGAGTAATGATAAAAGGGCCTATTTGGAAAGTAAAACAGGAGTTACTCCCAACTTGGTTAGTGATTGATTTTAAGCGATAGGTTTTTAATGGTAAATGTGGGTCCCCACATATGTCAGTAGTCTGCCCCAAAAGAACCCTTCAACATTTCTTGGAACCTTTAACACATAGTTCTGTAGAATAAAAATAAACCAATCCCTTAACCTGTTAAGCTCTGAGCCTGTTTTTCAGGTCTCAGGCTCGAAAATGCCATTCCCAGAACAAATGACCATAAAAGGGTTACATTAATAATCTTTTTTCTCAAAGTAATGATAAACCTGTGAGTTGGATGTAGAAAAGTCAGAATCAATATACATGTTTTTTATTTTAAAGAAAATTGAGATTTTACATAGTAAAAAACTGTAAATTATAGTGTCCGTCCAAAAATTATTTTTTATTTATAGTGAAAACTACCCTTGGATGATGGGTTAGTAGACTAAAAGCTTTAGGAATCCAAAGTACAACATATAATAAGTACCCTGTATCAAGATTGATGCAAAACAAGTGACATTTGACATTTTTAGAGAGGTTTAGCCAAAACCACCCCACCTCTGAGGTCATTTGGGTGAAAATGTTTTTTTTTCCATATCTCTGGCCCCCCTTGCTCGATTTGGATGGTTGACACACCTTTCTGACCGTTAGAGCCAATAGAATCGAAGGGGGAGGCTCACACACACACACATGGTAAAAAAAAAAGGTGGGGGCTTCGCGTAGAATTTTTCACGAGAGCGAGCCCTCTACTCTCTCTCTGGGATTTGGAAACTAAAAAGCAGTTTTATTGCTTATGGATTATCAGAAATAATTTCAAAGAAGGCACAGATACATTGGATGAACCTATGGATTAACTGCAGTATCGTTTTTTTATCGTTTTAATGCCATTGAAGACCAGTTTTGACCAAGGTAAGCCATGTTAGCGTTTCTAGCTACCCAGCTCCACATGTTATGATGTACGCTTTCGTTTATAGCGTCGCAAATGTTTATCACTGAGTGTTGAGGTGGGCACCCCTAGATTCAGTGTCTCCAGGAGAACAAAAACGAGTGGTTGGCTGTGCATCTAGGATAAGTAATAAGGGAGTTAGAGTGAGTTTAAGTGCCGTTTTAGGTTACATTTTTTCGCTCGTGGCTAATTCAGAGGCTGAGTGCTAGCATTGTGGGTTTTTTTTAGAGAAAAAAAAATTAAAAGATCAGTTAGCTGAGTTTCTTCCCGTTACATGGATATAAAACATTCATAGTTTTATTAAATATTAAGATTCCTTAGACGTTGTTTCCTGCAAATTACGCGTTTACCCGCCCGGTACCGGATCGGCCGTGCGTAACAGGTTAAACAATGGGCAAAAAATATGCAAATCCCTTAAACAATGGGATATAAAAACAAAGTTCAGAGTTCCTCAAAAAATGGATTGTTAAAACAAAGTTCCACACCGGCTATATCAACCTGTTTCAGCAGGAAGTGGAGTTCCCTGTGCCGTCTTGGTTTGCCGTGTCTTTGTCCCCCCAGCCCGCTGACGGCGGCTTCTGGGCTGCCTGCTAGAGAGATGTCTTCCGGATTCTCCTCCTCCGGCCCGCTGATGGCGGCTTCCGGGTCGATGCTGGAGAGATGTCCCGATCCTCCTCCTCCGGCCTGCTGATGGCGCCTCCTGGGTCGACTGCTGGAGAGATGTCCTCCCGATCCTCCTCCTCCGGTCCGCAGATGACGCCTTCTGGGTCGACTTCCTTGACGAGGGCCAGATCTGTCCTGATGTCGTCTAGGGTCCTCGCAGGTGTTTTCCCGACCGCACACTGGCTCCAGTGGTACCAGTTGTCTCCCTTTCCTTCTAGGCGGACGGCATGGGAGGTCCTTTGGGTCACTCGGTAGGGGCCGGAAAACCTGGGGTTGAGCCACTTAGGCCTGATGACTTTCAGCCAGACGAACTCTGCTGTGTTGGCCTCGTGTTTCTCGGGTCCCCCTTTGGCGTCAGTAACCTGTGTGGAGAAATCTGATACCAGGCCCTTAAGTTGCCGGTAATATGGTTTTGAACACATGACCTCTGCTTCCTTTCCTACGCTCAAAGCTCCTGGGCCCGGGAATTGGTGGCCATGTGTCAGCTCAAATGGGGAGAAACCTGTCCCTCTGTTAATGGAGCTTCTGATTGACATGAGGGCTAGAGGCAAGGCATCTAGCCAGTTCATGTCTGTCTCCTCACATGCTTTGCTGAGTTTCTGTTTGATGTTCTGGTTCATTCTTTCTACCTTTCCCTGTGACTGTGGATGGTAGACTGCTACATACAAAAACAACAGTATTCATATCCATATTTTGGGGTGGAGATGTGTCGACTCTTCCTTCCCATTTTACTCCGAAGCGAATCAGAGAGTCCGTGGGGAGGAGCTGTGTGAGCTGCTCACTCCCCCATGTGTTTTTACTGGTTGGAGTCACTTCTGGTCGGGTCCAATACAGCGAATCAGAGTTCTGGGAAAAAATATGTTTTCTTCTGACCACAGCGTGAGATTCGGAAGTACCCAAGGACAGAGTCAATCTTATCTCTGCACCTGTATTCACTCCCTTATTTTCCCAAGGAATATTTCATACAAACTATTCTTTCCCAGATAACCAAACATTGTACACAGATATAATGATGCCCAGAAAGAACATAATGATGCCCAGAAAGAACATAATGATGCCCATAAAGAACATAATGATGCCCAGAAAGAACCTTGAAAAGAATATGTGTATGTGTGCTGGTGGGAGGAGGTGTATGTGTGTGTAACAGGATCTCTGGGTCAGTGAGTTGTAAGTGAGAATACAATATGTATATATGTGATTACTTAAAACAGTTCAAACAATACAATTCAAAATAATACATGTTTACTTCAATACAGTTTAGAACCATATCTGTTTACTTCACACATCCGATCACTTCTTCATTTCATTCTCTCTACCCCTTTCCAAACATAACAAACTAATCTCTTCTCATTCTGCACCTGTCCGCCGTAACATTCGTTCCCTCTCCCCCTTTTGCCTCATCGGTGCTCTCAGCCCTCCCTTCCTCTGACTCGTTCCAACTCCTGCCTCCAAACTCTGCTGCAGAAACTCTCCTCTCTACTCTTTCATCCTCTCTGGACTCTCTCTGTCCTCTCACATCTCGGCAGGCTCGTCAGTCCCCTCCTGCTCCTTGGCTAAATGACGCACTGCGTGCTAATAGAACCATCCTTCCACCATGACGACCTCCTAACCTATCAGGCTCTCCTCTCCTCTTTTTCTGCTTCAATCTCTCAGGCAAAAAGCACTTTCTTTCAAGATAAGATCCAATCTTCTTATTCCAATCCCAAAAAACTATTTTCCATCTTTTCCACCCTCTTAGAACCCCCCAAAGCCCCTCCCCGCTTCTCCCTTCTTCCAAGCGACTTCGTTAACTACTTTGAAAAAAAGGTTGATGATATTCACTCTTCTTTTTTCGACTCACCATTACTCACCGCTGGGTCACCAGACCCTCCTTTCACCCAGACACTAACCTCTTTTTCCCCTCTCTCTCCAAGTGAGGTTCTTACCCTCATTATCTCTGCCCGTCTTATCAACACTTCTCTAACTTCTGGTCACTTTCCAAACACTCTCAATTAGCGCGTTCACACCGGAGTACTTTTCCCACAATAGTTCATCAGAACTACGATAAAACATTCTTTTCAAACAAATGCAACAAGTTTTTTAAAGCGCTCTATAAATAAATCTGACCATGACCGTGTTAATATTTGCCATAACAGGAACGTTTTATAAAAAAAAGAATAACATCCTGAAAACATTTTCAGAATGTTGCTTGGAGAATGTTCTTCATTTGTTATCATGTAACATTAAAGGAACATTTTATAAAACACTTTCTGTCATCTCAGGCCTCAATAACATCCTGAAAACATTTTCAGAATGTTGCTTTGAAAATGTTCTTTATTTGTTATCATGTAACATTGAGGGAACATTTTATAAAGAACATCTTTAATGTGTTACCCAACAACGTCCAAAACACATCCTTAGAATGTTGCAGGCAAAACGTTCCACCTTTGTTAACATATCACATTAAAGGAATGTTTTATAGAAAAAATGTCTGTCATCTCAGGCCTCAATAACATCCTCAAAACATCCTCTGAATGTTGCAGTTAAAACGTTATGTCCTAGTTAACCTTAAACCTTATAGGAACATTATTTAAAAAAATAAACATCCTAAAAAGGTTCTTTGAACATCAGATGAAAACGTTTCTTTAAAACCTTATTAGAACCAATAGGTAACGTTAGCCAAAGTTGTGAGAACGTTCCCCGCTAGCTGGGATCTCTCAGTGGATGTCTGCTCACCACCTCAAGCTCAATCTTGACAAGACTGAACTGCTTTTCCTTCCGGAAAAAGATTGTCCCACTCTTGACCTAACAATCAACATCGGCACCTCTATTGTTTCCCCGACTCAGACTGCAAGGAATCTGGGTGTGACCCTAGATAACAAACTGTCCTTTACTGCAAACATCGCTGCTACAACCCGCTGCTGCAGATACACTCTTTACAACATCAGGAGAGGATACGTCCCCTCCTGACCCAGAAAGCGACTCAGGTTCTGGCCCAGGCTCTCGTCATCTCACGCCTAGACTACTGCAACTCCCTCCTGGCTGGTCTACCTGCATGTGCCATCCGACCTCTGCAGCTCATCCAGAATGCAGCGGCTCGTCTGGTCTTCAACCTTCCAACATTTTCCCACACCACGCTGCTCCTCCGCTCCCTTCACTGGCTTCCAGTAACTGCTAGAATCCACTTCAAGACAATGGTACTTGCGTACCATGCTGCGAATGGATCTGGCCCTTCCTACATCCAGGACATGGTTAAACCATACACCCCAGCACGTGCACTCCGCTCTGCATCAGCCAAACGGCTCGCTGCACCAGCACTGCGAGGGGGACCCAAGTTCCCATCAGCAAAAACACGTCGGTTTGCTATCCTGGCTCCAAAATGGTGGAATGAGCTCCCCATTGAAATCAGGACAGCAGATAGCTTACACATCTTCCGGCGCAGACTGAAAACTCATCTCTTTCGACTCCACTTCGAGCGATAGAATTACTAACAAAGAATTGCTAACAAAGCACTTATATACTAATAAAGGACTGGCTTATCTAAAGCCAGTTGAGTAGCACTTGAAATGTTTTAGCTCTATGAAACCTGATGTACTTATATGATTCTGTTTTCTTCAAGTTTGTATCTTGTTGGTCGAATGTACTTATTGTAAGTCGCTTTGGATAAAAGCGTCAGCTAAATGCAATGTCATGTAATGTAATGTTTTAAACATTATTAACTTGTGTAATTCTTGACAACACCGCTGCTGGAACAAAATCATTTTCAAAATGTTTTGGATAAATAAAGTATCTATGTATCTATCTATCTATTTATCTCTATCATATAGATATATACAGACGGAATTAGAGGTAAAACACAATATGTTGTAAACGTCTTAAAAATAAGAATAATTTGAATGTTTATACCAAGGCCTCCTACAAGTATGGACCACAACATCACAAAGCATAAGTTTCAAGGGGACCTATCATGCAAAATGCACTTTTTGATGTATTTTATACATAAATATGTGTCCCCGGTGTGTCGGGGAACTCACGCAGCGTCAGAAAATAAAACCCTTTCTCTTTTCCTCCGTACCCACATCTTTTAAAAACGAGGGTACAACGAGCGGATACAGATTTGTTGGCGATATTACGTAATTTCGGATGTTGGACTCACAGAAAGTTGCTATCAGAAACAATACCTGACGTGTTTTGGACGTAATATGGTATTTGTTTACATTAGCAAGCCTCGCTAACACTCAGAGCTAAGCTGTACTGTAGAGCACATGTGTTTAACCCTTAGATGCACGAGTGACTGGACCCTACACTCTTCCATAAGTGGGTCTAAAAGGACCCGTATTAGAATAATATGCAATTTTATGCAAATCTCTTGTATAATATTTAGTATTATATTTTGGTTCACACTAGAAATATTTTATATTGAATTTTTCACTATTTAACATTTTATAAATTTCTTTTACATTTTGAAAAAAAACTTTTTCCCATAGGATTCCATAGAAAATGCATGCGGGTCAGTTTTGACCCACTTATGGAAGCTTGGGGTACTAATACAAAAACTACAATTTCTTAAAATGTAAATTAAAAATGTGAATGGCATGATATCCAAAACATGTTTTTTGAGGAATAGCTGGAATATGAAATGATACATTTTTTTAATTACAAAGATACTTCAAGAAAACCCCCTCACCGGTCCAAAAAGACCCACTTATGGAAGCTTGGGGTAGTAATACAAAAACTACAATTTCTTAAAATGTAAATTTAAAATGGCATGTTTTTTGAGGAATAGCTGGAATATGAAATGATAAAAAAATGTAATTACAAAGATACTTCAAGAAAACCACCTCACCGGGTCCAAAAAGACCCACTTATGCATCTAAGGGTTAAAAAGCAGGAAATAAAAAAAGGAACTCACCTTGTGATAAACCCGCAAGAGAAAAATAATTTGAGCGCCATACTGTTTCAGAAATAATCCTTGATGTGGTTTAGAACAGGATGGCGTTTTAGCACAGCAGAATTTAACTTTATCTCCAAATTCTGATCAGGCATTAGCTCCGCCTCCTCTTTTTTTTTTTTTTTAAGCTAAGGACCCAAAATCCGCCTTTCTCTAAACAGTAGACAATAGACGTCGACTAAATGAATCAGAAAGGCTTGGGGAAATTGTTTCACTTTGGGTCAGATGATAAGAGCTGGCGTTGTGTTTGTGGTCACTTGCTACTCAAACAAAGCACAGAGGAACTGGGACTCAGAGAGGAATCATGTTGCAGGAATGATAAATATAGTCAGACACACCTGCTCCAGAATGAGGAGCGTAGATCACAGAGCACTCCTGCTGCCAGAAAGGAATGTGCTCTTGTTCACACACACACACACACACACACACACACACACACACACACACACACACACACACACACACACACACACACACACACACACACACACACACACAATGGTTGGAGGCAAACACACCACTCATTAAATGTCTTTTTAGATATTTATAAAACGTCTAAGGACGGGGGAGAGGTATGTGCTGTAGGTGTGTGTAATGTGTTAAATGATTTGACCACAGCAGTGTAACTTGCTTCCCCCCCCCCC
>CALSBW010021891.1:0-17166 GCA_943590975.1 Lindbergichthys nudifrons | reverse complement strand
TTGCCTTGCCTTGCCTTGCCTTGCCTTGCCTTGCCTTGCCTTGCCTTAAATCAAGCAGCTAACAGCCAATCACGTGCCTGTGGCGAACACCAATTAGTCAACATTAAATTCACTTCTTGTTTTCCACTCATAATTTTCAGCTGCAAAATAATGTAACTTTCTATTATAAAATATTCAATAAAATTCCAATCCAAACAGTGCTGTTGGTTAAAGTATACTTGATTATTCGAATGTACTGGATATCTGGGGCCTCATTTATAAACGGTGCGCACGCTCAAAAGATGGCGTTTCAGTTTCTAAGCAATGTTTGCGATTTATAAAAAACAAACTTGACGGGAAAATGTGCGGTCCTCCACGCAAACTCTGACCCATGCGTACGCACAAAAACGGGAGAGACGAGAAACTGCGACACAGTTGGCAGAAGGAAGAATGGAGAGAAATATGTGGAAATAATACCATAAATATAACATTACCTCTCATTTATCAAATATGAAGAATTCATTCGCAAAAATTGATTGAAACCAACCTTAAAATGATTAAACAAACGCCTGTTTGAGACTCCTCAGTGCACACAAAAACCTAACTTGTTGAAATAAATATATACAGATATGTTATTGAAAACCACCTTGAATATGTTGACTTAATCTTATGACATGTATTCTATGCAGAAGGACAGAATTACCTCTAAACTGAGGCCGTTTTGCTTTTCTATAGGTTGTATAGATACGAGCATGGTTTTATATACTATCATGTTTAATCATGTTTTATGCCGTTTGCTAAGACTTGATAAGTCGCTCATAAAACACAGGAGGTATGGAAACTAAGAACACCATATATTTGATAGATTTGGCAGCTGATATTACAGAACACATTTGTTTTATTTCATTTAAGTGGTGGATAGAGTTGCTGCGGGGGGGTTGAGATGTACAGGCTGCAGTGGAGACGCTGCGCACAGCTGATCGACAGCTGGAACACAAACCACCAAATACAAAATAAAAACATTAATTGACTCCACAGTGATCCCCCCGATACTTTCTTACAGTTTCTCATCATGGGGGGGGGGGGGGTCTCCTGTCCCCGGCACAAACACACTGACACACCGCCTGAGGAAGGTTATGTGTATTTTGTCATTCACTTTTTTCGGACCACTTATTTATTTATTTTGGTGACGATCCGACCTCCATGCTGCTACTCTGGTTCAAACTGCATCCACCAAACAATGTGATTTGTCTCCACCTTCCCAAAAGAACCAAAATCTGACACGGTGTGAAATGTCTTTTTTAGCTGTTCTGTCGTCATTTCCTGCGATCTTCTTCATGCAGTCAGTCAAAATGAATATTAATACGGGGCGTTTCTTTGACTATTTATACGCAGGTGTTTTATGAATCGGAAAATGTCAGTGCGTATTTATTTGCTTTGTCCTACGTAAGCAACCTTCCCACGTGAATCCTACGCAAGGCTTTATAAATGAGGCCCCAGAGCTGGTGCCACTGGCATCTGAAGGATCCTTCTAAATAAATAATTATTCTATTTTACATTCAACTATCATATAAATTAGCTTTTCATAATATAAAAACTATAAACTCTACACTGTCAATATAATGACCCAGCCAAACATTCCATATTATTTAAAATGAATCATTGACCTTCTGTGGACTGCCCAGGTTTCCCTTGAGCAAGGCACCAAACCCCAAACTCCTGGCTCTGACATCTCTCTTTGTGCATGTGTACAGGTGCTGTTTGTTGTTAAAATAATAACAGATTGAAAGAACTGAGTTTCCCTCTTGCATTTATAAAGTGTCCTGCTCTCATTATCCTGCAGGTGAACCTGTGGTGCTGTGTGAATGTGTCCAACAGACCATTTTAACACACCCATGACATGCTTTTCCGGTTATTACCCGTCCCCTTGTGTGTTATGAAGCTTTTTATGCATGTAAACGGTCTGCAGAGTCACAAACCCTCAAAGTACACCCTGTCGCGAGTAAAACTCTAACACAGAAAAGACCTGTCTATGCTGCCCCAGAACGCCTCGTTGGAGATTTCTCTTTTTCCATTTTTTTCTTCCTGAGTACAGTGACGTGCCCATACCCAGGTCCAAATGGACCAATCCGTGGAGCTCCTCACACACACACACACTCACTCAGCCTTATCTTTTCTCAGCCGCTGTACTCCGCGGAGTTTCGCCGGCACACACACTCAATCAGCCTTATCTTTTTTCAGCCGTGGCTCCGCTGATCTCCACTCACAGTTCGCCACACACAGCCACACACAGCCACACACAGCCACACACAGCCAGCCTGAGCACACACAGCCTGTGTGTGCTCAGGCTGAGTTCTGTGGTGTCTCGCTGTCTCGCAGACCCCACGCAGCAACCAGGAAACGACATCAGTAATACAGCTCACACTGTCCGCTCCTCGAGCCTCAAAGGGTGGAGCAGCGAGCCCCGCAACGTCCCGCCAACACGGCACCCAGACCCCACGCAGCATTCTCATCTGTTTGTCATTACTGGTGTCATTTTCTGGTTGCTAATGTTAGAAATTAAAATCAATGTTTTATGGCATAATTTAGTTTAAACATACCATCAGTTTAAAAGCTCAACCACAAGCTTTTATTCTGAAAATCCTTCATCTCCGGTTAGTATTTAGCATGTGGCTAATATTACGTTTTTTAGAAATGTGAATGTGAAGTGAAAATGACACGGAGTGTTGCACACCAAAACCTACTGACTTTAACACTACATCTATAGACGTCGAGATATTATTACTGCTGAATATTAAATGAAGGTACAGTTGATTGTAAAGTTTTGTTCACGTACGTGGGTAGCTATGACGTCAGAAGGAGTTACCGTAAATGAGAACTGTGTCGTAAAGTATTTTTAGGATTACTAAACTAACTATTACAGCCGTCATAAAGCATTAAATAAAAAGTCATGAAAGAGATAAGGAGGAGAAAAGGCTCATGGAAGTAAGCAATGAATACAAAAAGTTGAAATCCTCTGTTTCACGCGATGTCGAACATTGAAGACGGAGGAGGGATGTTCCCCTATCTACACAGCGGGAGAGAACCGGAGGAGTATAAAAGCAGCTCGCAGGGGACATCACGATCTCTTTCCTTCGCTGCAGCCACCCGAGAGACAACACCGGCTTTTGTCTCTACCTTACCTTATGCTTGTTCTATAACGACGTTACTCAATTAAAGTATCCATTTAAAACTTTCCAGACTCCATTAGTCTCAGTATTTTAAGTTTCTTTCCTGGGAGCGAGAAGATCACGATTTATCAATACTAACAAACGCCATTGTAACACATGAACACACATCAGAGCACAGTGGGCTCACAGGGAGGGGGGGGGGTCAGGAGCTCCAACAAGCCGTGTAGGACAGAGAGTGAATACACATACTATACAGAGATGCTGAATGAGAAACCAATGTGAGTTTGGAACATTGCACAATGTCAATCTATTCTCGTAAACCTCAACAATGGAATTATGATCAGTAGAAATGGCCGTGACATGGGACCTTTAAGAAGAAACACAAGATGTTTTATTCAAAGAGACATTGCCAAATTATTATTAGTAATTCGATTCTGATCATGTTATCTTACCTTGTGGATGATGTTCCCCCAGTACCCCAGTCAGGACTTGGTTTTACTGTGAGACAGACATGATGTGTGTGTGTCCTCCCTGTGAGCGGCTCCTCAGCAGGAGCCTGCCTACAGTTTCAGTTTGGACTCTGGGAGCCCCGCTCCATCATCTGAGCTCTGGTGTTTGTGTTTTATCTGTAACCTGGAGGATATGGTTTACAGATTCACACAGAGAGGGTCATGTGAACTGACAGACTGCAGAGCATCGTTTAACAACTGGCCTGCTGACGCCCTCTGGCTTTATACTAGGTTTTATAGAGGTTGTACGAATGTAATGAAAGTAGTCACTGGTCTGATGTGAAATAAGTATATCTGTTTTCATTTTATACATGTTGTGCACCGCCAAAAGTGTTAGTCAGTCATGTTTCATGTTGTTATTCTTGTATTGTCTTTCACTTCCTGTTTTGTTTTGTCACTCATTTGTCACGTCTCATATCAGAGAGGGGGGGAGAGAGTTAGACGCTCGTGAATTGTCAACGGGGGGGGTTGACATCAGAGCATCGTCCTATGGGCTTAGCCCCGGACAGGTACAACAGGTATTCACTCAGAGGGGGGTACTAAATGCCACCCATTTACATGTAGGCAAACAAAATCAACATACAGTAGGGGGGGTGGGGGATGGTGAATCAGCTATGTTACTATTTATAATGTTATTGTTGTTACAACAGAAGATGTTTTTCTTTATATTGAAGTTAAATGCATCAATCTGGTGCACTTTGAGGTCAAAATTAAGAGATTTATGGATGCCGCTGGAAAAAGCTGTGTGTGAAAGTTTAAATCTTCCTTATTGAGCTTTAAAACAAATGAATAATGACTATATATAATAATAAAATAAACACCGGCTGTTGTTATGCCTGCTGTAACGTTAAATTACTCCGTTCTCCGCTTAAGTAATTATGCCGTTACAAGCTTCATAGTTGTATTTATCATCTAAATTTGCCGAAACAAGTTTAATATTCTGAAAGCCAAGACTTTGTTTATTTGAAATCAGATGAAAACAAACTGTAACGGACCCTGCCGTGTTATCTTGATATTTCCGGCACAGACCCTTTCATACCGGCAATGCGCGATAGAAACAACAGGAACTGCGACAGCATAAATATGCAAACACAAACCTACAGACTGCTGGAGAAGAGATATCACAGGGGGGGTTGGGACACACACATTCCGATGGCCAATTCGTTTTAAACAAAGAGTATAGCCTACTCAACAGTGGGGGCTGGTGAACGGTATGGTCAATGTTTGTAAACACTGTGACATTTTGACTTTATTTGATCATTTCAGTTCAAAACTAATTTACAGGAAAGGAGTGCACGCTACTAAAGAGACACGCTACCATGGAAACCAAACAATGGTGTTTCTGTATTGAAGTCCGAGTGGAAACAGTCATATTTGGAGCGTTATGTTAGAATGAAACAGCCAGTTAGTGTTACTTCACTAACTGTAAGCTTGTCACTCAGGCCCCGGCTCCACGGGAACGCATACGGCAAAACGCATCGGAGTAACGCAAACGCAACCGCAAAAAAGCTTCCGCCCACACGCAATATACACCGGATTGTGTTAAGCTCCACGAGACGGCTCCGTTTACATCCAACCGCTGGAAAAGCTGCAGTACATATGCCGAGCCTGTACGTGGCGCTGTAACTTCCTCCACAAAAGCAGCAACTTCCTCCACAAAAACAGCGAAGAAGAATGGTTGTCATGGCTGCACTTCTGTTTATTCTCCGCGGTGGGGGCCGAGGGATCCGGGCAGAGTTTTTCTCCGGTCAACGTGTGTTAAAGTTTAAATCTTCCGGACAAAATTATAAAAGTGCCGGTCAAAGGTCTTCTTTGTTATTTATTGAGCTTTAAAACAAATGAATAACGACGATATAATGATATATAATAATAAAATACACGCTGTGATGCAGCGGGAGGAGCTGCGTGTCTCCGTCCTGTCAGATTAGACTTCACTCGCGTTTATGTCCATATCGAGATAAAGATAAATAATCTGAATTCAGTGTGCAGTGTACTTTTTCGGGGGTGAGCAGCAGAGGTGGGGAGAGGCGGGGAGAGGTGGGGAGAGGTGGGGAGAGGCGGGGCTATTGAGTCGTCATTATCACAAACGGATGACCTTATAGGCGACCACACGGCCCCGTTGGACCCCCCAGAGCGCTCCGTTCCCAGATCTATCCACCTTTGGACCCGTTGTCGTTTGCGGGGTCTGTTTCTACGTTTCCGTTACGGCGTCGTCTAGCTTAAAGGGCTATACGCATGAGAAATATGCGGATTCAACCCGTTTTCGTTCCCGTGGAGCCTAGGCCTCAGTTGGAAAAGAAAGATCAGGGGGGGGGAGAGAGCTGTGGGTGATGGGCCATTAGGTGTGTAAACACACCGCTGAGAGCTGCCGTTTCATTCTGACTGTTTAAAAAACGGTAACAACGGACTATTTTTCTTGGCGGATGCATGTCAATTTAAATCAATACATACAACTATTTTTTAAATCAATAAAAACATTTTCTAAATCCATAAAAGCATTTCAATTAATATTGGGAGTCATGTCGTTACATTGTTGAGAATGTGGCCATGTAATAAACGGGATAATTTGCAGCGACTTGGTCATTATGGGGAAAAATAACACCCAGGGATCAAGATCCCTCCGCTACGCGGATCTTGATCTGCCTGACAAGGCTCCATTACAATATAAATATGTTTAGTGAATTACTGAGTTTAGGCACGTTAATAACATGTTAATGAAGTTGAATACAGTATATTCATATTTGTCAGTGATTTCATGTCAATTCGGCGAACATAAACATAAATGATCGTGGTGAAGATGATGATTAAATTAGGATTAAAAATCGAGAGCCGGCTGCATTTCCTCTCGTTCGTTTTTTTCGACTAAACAACATTATTTTGTTAAATAACAACATGGTGATGTTTTGTAAATGATTACATGTCTTATTTAGCACAGACTTTGATCCTATCCGTGACATATGGATCTTAACAAAGATCCGCTATACATTAGTACCAGACATACTGTACATTGTGGTGATTGACATTATTCACCCACGGATCTATGGGTTGGGGTACTGTTCCGCACGGACATTTTAGTGAACCAGACCAGCTGTTTCCGCCGGTCTTCGCTTCCCGGGTATGAAGTTGTTTACATGTGTGTTCAGATGCTAAATAAAAGTTTAGCTTGTAATTTTGATACCCCGCCTCCGCCTCCCGTCTCTCGGCACCACAACATCCAGTTTACTGTATCGAAGTTGATTTCACATGAGCGATGTCGAACATTGAAAAGCTGGTCCAACCTGATCTGTAAAGTGATCTAACTAAGTGCTATTCATATTCTTGACGGGAAGTGCAGTGTAAATGGGGAGCTTATATGCATTTTAAAAGCAATATAAATCACACAGTTAGTATACAATAGGCTTTAAAAGCACCATCGATAACCATTGCCCTTCTCCTATTCAAACCAAAAGAGAAAATGCAGATATTACACTCTGAAAAGAAAGGGTAGACATATCTGTACTCTTAGTGCCAAGTAGCTAAGCTATTCATTCGCAGAAATGTAAAGTGATCTATCTAAGTTCTATTCATATTATTGACGGGAAGAGTTAATATACAATAGGCTTTAAAAGCCTTCTCCAAATCAAACCAAGATATCTTGGGTCAGTCTTTTCTTCCAAAATGTTTGTGACAAGATGTGAAGTTAACAGGTATTCACTCAGAGGGGGGTAGGTACTAAATGCCACCCATTCAACGTGGTGGGGGCCGAGTTTTTCGCCGGTCAACGGACCCTGCCGTGTTATCTATGATTACTATGCCTTACTGTACATTCATAATTTCAGCCGGAGGGTGGTGGGCGGCGCTGCGGAGGAGCAGATTGCGAGTGAGGTGCCTGTTCTAAACGAACTATTACAGCTGTTATAAAGCATTAAATAAAAAGTCATGAAAGAGATAAGGAGGAGAAAAGGTTTAAGGAAGTAAGCAAGGAATACAGAATGTCGAAATCCTCTGTTTCACGCGATGCCGAACATTGAAGACAGAGGACGGCGGTCCCCCAATCTACACAGCGGGAGAAAGAATATCATAAAGCAGATCGGAGGAGACATCACGATCTTTCCACATTAGTGCAATTCACCTATACTTAACCCCAAATAAAAGAACCCAATAAAAACAGTTGTTAAATAATAGTGAAGTCACGTTGTAATAATAACATCTCTCGGTTTGAGTGTTATTTTTCTGCTTTGCCTAAAGCCACTGTGTCAAGTGTCTAGTGACTATTTCTCTTAGCAGATGCATGTCAATTTAAATCAATACATACAACTATTTTTTAAATCAATAAAAACATTTTCTAAATCCATAAAAGCATTTCAATTAAGATTGGGAGTCATGTCGTTACTTTGTTGAGAATGTGGCCATGTAATAAACGGGATAATTTGCAGCGACTTGGTCATTGTGGGGAAAAATAACACCCATCCTGATCGTTTCAATGAAGTTGAATACAGAATATTCATATTTGTCAGTGATTTCATGTCAATTCGGCGAACATAAACATAAATGATCGTGGTGAAGATGATGATTAAATTAGGATTAAAAATCGGGAGAGCCAGCTGCATTTCCTCTCGTTCGTTTTTTCCGACTAAACAACATTATTTTGTTAAATAACAACATGGTGATGTTTTGTAAATGATTACATGTCTTATTTAGCACTATGATCCTATCCGTGACATATGGATCTTAACAAAGATCCGCTATACATTAGTACCAGACATACTGTACATCCAGTTTACTGTGTCGAAGTTGATTTCACATGAGCCCCAGTGTGGAACCCCACTGCACCCCCTGGTGGATCAATGATCCATTGCAGCTGGCTTCACAATAATTAAATGTATTTATCACGGGGGCGGTATCAACTCTGACTGGGGGCCGGCTCTTCATCACGGGCCGATCACGGGCCGATCACGGACCAATCACGGACCAATCACGACGCTCGCGTTTCAAACTGTCTGAAATAAGACGCTCCATCTGTACGGGGGAGGTATTTTACACACATCCCCCGGAGCCGCAGCTGGAGCCGTGTTTTTTTTAGAGGCGCTGGGGGTAATATCTCTGGCTGTTTGTGTTAACTGCTAGTGTTGGCCGCTGAAACCCCCGGAATCTCTGCGATTTGTTCATTACAAATCTCTATTTTGATTTCACACAGAAGTTCCACTTTACTGCTGCCCTCATTAAGGTCTTTTTAAACATCTCCGTGTATGCCTGCATGGCACATACGTCCCGAGCAACACACACAGAGGGAACCAGCCAGGACAGAGTCCCTGGATGATCCCCTGGGGTTACTAGCCCCAAATGTTCATTAACCAAAACGAAACGCAGCCGCTTAGCTTCACAGATAATTTTAGGATACCGTCAATCACAGATTCTGGTAAGGCAATGTCCAAATGTAGATTTGAAATCACACTTACCAGTTCTGAAGATTTGTTGGTATCCTGCCGACAACGCCAATTTGTGGAAGAAACTTCTGTGTAGCAATGCATGGAGTCACCGACTCAGGAAGGAGACACGGTGAGAGTTGGAGCTTTGATGTCAAACACTGATGGGTTTATTCAGAGTATTCGGCCGGAGGATTCACATCACAAATCAAAGAGTCAGAGGTTCCGACTTCACGGTAGAGTTGCCACGTCAATTCTGAAGAGCCTCTCTCTATGTTAGACCTTTTAACTGGTTCACAGAGAATCAACATCTCTGAAGGAGTAGACTAAACGGCTGGGAACACTGAGCCACCTGCGTCCGACACTCATGGCCTCGAAGATTTCACATCTTAAGGCCCTGACACACCAGGCCGATATCGGCCGTCTTGCGTTGTTGGGCGAAAACGGGTTCCTTGTCGCCCAAAGTCAATTTGGTGTGTCCCGAACCCTCGGCCGTGACATGCCTTATTTGGCCTTTCACGGTCGACACCCGGCCGGTTCATGTTGAATCGGCCGGGTGTCGGACACAAGCTATCGGGCCAAGAAACCACTCTGATCAGCTGTTCAGCTAGCAAATGAGAAGCGAAACGGAAGTGAGGGACGTAAACAAACGATTTAAGGCACAGGACAGCGGCTAAACACCAGCAGGTGATACTTAAAAGACATCAAACATAGCCCTTAAATGTCCTCTCTTACCTCCCACACATAGCAGGGACATCTCTGATATCGGTGGGAGCGTCCCCGGCTGTCCTCTGCTGAGAGCTCCGTGATTTGTTTGGTCAAGTCCGGTTTTTCATCTCATCGTAAATTTAGCAAGAAGTGGCCATTATTACATTGCTGACTCAATAAACTACACACCCGCCAGAACACTGCGATCATCAGATGCAGGTCTATTAACTGTGATTTTATAGTATGTCTGCACTTTATGTGCTCATTTCATCATTCATGTATTTTTATATTCTAAAACATGTTTTCGATGGACGAGAGTGAAAATGGAACGCAAACGCTATTTGTTTGTTTATATCAGTCTGTTCTTCTTCTCTGTTTTCCGGTTGTTGCCTATTTTGAATGACGAATACACACTACCGCCGCCTGCTGGTAAGGAGAGTTATTGCCACTCACGCATGCGCAGTTCGTACGTGCTCGGCTGAAGTCTTTGCGGTGATTTCCAGTGCGACACACTGCCAAGACGCAGGAGAACTCGTCGATGGATCTGTCGGTGTCGGATGTCGGCGAGTTCCCTGGTGACTGCCTGGTGTGTCAGGGCCTTTAGAGTCCACAAACACCGATAAAGAAGTGCCTCAGTGTTCTCACAACAATTACCCTTCGTGCCAGACAAGTTGACCGGTCACAAACTGGTGACAACAACACATATGGCACCAAGGCCTTTCCTTAAAGGAGATAACAGATGTCAGAGTAGATCATAAAACGTCCCAGAGCAAAAGTTTAGATATCTAGAAGAATTATTCCTTAACAATACACAGTGAAGGGAAGAAATAAATCAGGCATTTACGTTGTTATTGTCTGTCTTCAAACCCACTTAAAGGTTATTGCCCGTCCCCTTGTGTGTTATGTAGCTTCTGCATGTAAACGGTCTGCAGAGTCACAAACCCTCAAAGTACACCCTGTAGCGAGTAAAACTCTAACACAAAAAAGACCTGTCTATGCTGCCCCAGAACGCCTCGTTGGAGATTTCTCTTTTTCCATTTTTTCTTCCTGGGTACAGTGACGTGCCCATACCCAGGTCCAAATGGACCAATCTGTGGAGCTCCTCACACACACACACTCACTCAGCCTTATATTTTCTCAGCCGCGGCTCCGTGGATCTCCACTCACAGTTCGCCACACACTCACGTGTGTGTGCTCAGGCTGAGTTCCGCGGTGTCTCGTTGTCTCGCAGACCCCACGCAGCAACCAGGAAACGACACCAGTAACCCAGCTCATACTGTCCGCTCCTCGAGCCTCAAAGGGTGGAGCAGCGAGCCCCGCAACGTCCCGCCAACACGGCACCCAGACCCCACGCAGCATTCTCATCTGTTTGTCATTACTGGTGTCCTTTTCTGGTTGCTAACAAACGCCATTGTAACACATGAACACACATCAGAGCACAGTGGGCTCACAGGGAGGGGGGGGGGGGCAGGAGCTCCAACAAGGCGTGTAGGACAGAGAGTGAATACACATACTATACAGAGATGCTGTATGAGAAAACCAATGTGATTTTGGAACATTAAACAATGTCAATCTATTCTAGTAGACCTCAACAATGGAATTATGATCAGTAGAAATGGCCGTGACATGGGACCTTTAAAGGTCTCCTATCATCCAAAATGCACTTTTTTATGTCTTTTATACATAAATATGTGTCCCCGGTGTGTCAGGAGACTCACAAAGTGTCCGAAAATAAATCCCTCTCTTTTCCTCCGTACCCAAATCTCTAAAAACGGGGGTACAACGGAGCTGATCCAGATTTGCGTCAGATATGACGCAATATCAGAAACAATGCCCGACGTGTTTTGGACGTAATATGTGACCCGCTCTATCGAAATCAGTTCAAAATAAACGTGGATTTGCATAAAAAAATAGTTTTTTGGGGTTCGGGTGTTTTGTTTGATTTTAAATAAACAAAGTCTTGGCTTTTAGAAAATGACACTTTTATTTCCAAAATCACACGATAAATACATGTTTGAAGCTTGTAAAGGGAAGAAGACAGGCACCTCTCACTCGCAATCTGCTCTTCCGCAGCGCAGTTCCGCCTCCCTCCGGCTGACATTATGAATGTAAGGCATATAGTAATCATAGATAACACGGCAGGGTCCGTTACTGTTTGTTTTCATCTGATTTCAAATAAACAAAGTCTTGGCTTTCAGAATATTAAACTTGTTTCGGCAAATTTAGATGATAAATACAACTTTGAAGCTTGTAACGGCATAATTACAAGCGGAGAACGGAGTAACTTGACGTCACAGCAGGCATAACAACAGCCGGTGTTTCTCGTGAGTGTTTTCCCCGGGAAACAAACACAATACACATAAACGCAATAATCAATCAGATCGATGGATTCCAGAGAAGAGGAAACTTTGAAGGCCTTTTTCTCAAAATGATGACTCGGTGACAGTCATTATATAATGTGACATATTTCGCTTAATATTTGGAGAACAACAAAAATCCTGATATCATTAGAAAGCTAGGAATCTCCTCTTTCCAACAGTGTATACAACTCAAAAGGTGTCTTTGGGTCAATGCGACTGATTTCGATAGAGCAGGTCACATATGGCCTGTGTTTACATTAGCAAGTATCGCTAACACTAACCTGTACTGGAGAGAGCATGTGTAAGAAGCAGGATAAAAAAAGGAATTGACCTTGTGGTAAACACACGAGAGAAAACGCGTTTGAGCTCCATACTGTTTCAGAAATAATCCTTGTTGTGGTTTTGAACATAATATGGCGTTTAATCACGGCAGCATTTAGCTGAGTATCTGGGTAAAATTCTCCTGCGTTTTTTTTTTTAAAGCTACGGACCCAGAATCAGCACTTTAGTAACAGGGCAGAAATAGAGGGATATGAGGCATGGCTAGAATGGGTGATCTGTTTGGTATTTTGAGCAAAACACTTCATAGACATGTTTTTTATATATCTGAGACCTATAATATATGCCTAAAAATAGTATAATTGGAGACCTTTAAAAACGTTGTTTTAATGCTCTATTAGATTCTCAAAAACGTACCACAAGTCCATACCTATGCAGCCGGAAACTGACTAAATGTTGTATAAAAGAAGTCCAAATTGTAAATCAATATATTCATATTTTAGTTAAAGGTCACCTATTATGCTAAATGAACTTTTTAACGTCTTTTATACATAAATATGTGTCCCCGGTGTGTAAGGAGACTCACAAAGTGTCTCCCTTTTCCTCCTTGCCCACATCTCTAAAAACGGGGTTCAACAGAGCTGATCCAGATTTGCTGCAGTCATGACGTCATTACTAAAATGTGGGCTGGCTTTACGTTGAACTCCTGGCAATGTCCCGCCCACCCAACCTATCATCCCCTATCAGAAACGTTGCTCTATCAGAAACAATGTGCGATGTGTTTTGGAAGTAATATGGTCTGTGTTTACATTAGCAAGCATCGCTAACACTCAGAGCTAACGCTGTACTGGAGAGAATATTTGTAAAGAAGCAGGATATGAAAGTTACTGTCCTTGTGATAAACCCGCGAGAGAGAAAACGTTTGAGCTCCATACTGTTTCAGAAATAATGCTTGATGTGGTTTGGAACATAATATGGCGTTTAATCACGGCAGCATTTAGCTGAGTTTCTGGGTAGAAACCTCTCTCTTCAGAGAGGCGAGCTCATGCATGCTCCAAAGGGGCGTGGCCAGCAGCAGCTCGGCAACATTTAAAGCTACCGACCCAGAATCAGCACTTATCTAACAGGGCTGAAATAGAGGGGTGTGAGGCATGGCTAGAAGGGGTGATCTGTGATTTCATAGACATGTTTTTTTATATATCTGAGACCTATAATATATGCCTAAAAATAGTATAATAGGAGACCTTTAAATGATTTATAAATGAGTGTTAAAGCAAACAATGAAAGCTAAGCACACGGAGCACTAGCTTTTTTAGCTAGCTACCTTGAGCTAATTTTATTAATCTACACCAGCTGTTGCATGTAATGTCAATGGTCCATTTAGCATCACAGCAGCACCGTGTCTAGCAAACCCTCTTCATCCACAAAGCTAATGCCAACAAAGCTAGCTTAAATTATGAAACCATGTTTCCCTTAACAATGTGTAGATGTGTATGATTTATTCCCCCTTTTCTCAAAATGTCAAAAAGAAAGGTTTTATTTAATCATCTTAAACTAAATTATATTTTACTAAATTTGTATTTATTGATGTATTTAGTAATATTTTGTAATTGTCTAATAGCTTTCTGGGCCTGGACAGCTACAAAGAGTAGAATATTACATATTTCTAACTAAAACCATGCTTTGATGAGTAAAGAATAATTATGATGGTAACCCCTCATAGATCATTTTTTCACTGATTGGGTCATAATGGATTGAATGACAATGACATTTTCCGAATATTATAATTGTTTTACTTTGAACTCTTCTCAGAGTGGAGAGATCTCTGAAACAACATCTAGCCCATGGTGAGATCTGTTCCAGGGCTCAGTGGTGCACTGTGGGACAAGTAATAGCTTGTACATGTAAAAAAACAACAACACTGTACAAAGAAATGATGTCACTGCAAGGTCTCAGCCTGTTTGGATCTCCATACTCAGAGATGAACACATGAACGTGTGCAATATTTAGTGAAACCTTTCAGTCGATTTCTGGGAGGGAAACAGACGTCATTGATCAGATGACAAGCTGCAGAATGTGACATCATCGCAGTGTCTTTTGGCCACATGCCATGATTCATGGTCATACTGTGTATTCACACTTCAGGTAGCTCCAGTGAAATGTACTGTATTGGCAAATCCTCCAGGAAGTAAAAGAGAGAGCATCTTCACAAAGTTATATTCAGCAACTGTGCTACAGATGCATTTAAGATATAAATAATGTATAATCAACTTCTAAGTAGAGCCAAAAGCCAGCAAAAAAAGAAAAACAAGAACAAGATTCAAAGATTCGAAGACTTAAATGTCATAAGCACAGGTACAGTGTAGAAATGGATGAATTGAATTGAATAAATGACTCAGCATCTGTTTGGGTGATTATTTAGCCAATCCTCTGATGAATCAACATTGTGATCAATAACAAGAGTGAGACACGCCAAACGAGGAACCCAGTTGGATGGCTTTTGAATCCCTCATCCCATAATTACCCAATGCTTTTACTTTAGCTCTTCCCTTCTTCATTCTGGCAGTTTTTCAGATGTTTTACACATTGGTAGCTGCATAGCACAAATTGTATTTCTGTTGTTCTCAGATGACTTCTTCAAATGTTGCATATCCCCAACCCCCACCCACCCCCCCTGTGACCCTTCCACATTAATCCAACAGATTGAGCACAAATGACCCAGATTGAGTTTTCTGCTGTAGGGCAGCTCTCTGCACGCAAAGAACATTTAGGGTAAAGACTTCAAGTGATAAAGAGAGTCGAACAGATCTTTCCTCTGTTCTGACTGCTTTCAGGGCTCCCTGAACTCCTCATTCTGTCATCACCTCAGTGTGCTCACTGAATGTGCCACTTCAACTTTATTAACTGAAAAATCTTCAGATCTACCGACTCAACTGCCACTTCAGCTTCTCATTATTGTAGACATTATTTTTACTTTACTTTAAAAATGTATCCTGTTGCATGTTACCTGATTACTTTTCGCACATTTTGGATGACCTCAATATTAAATGTAATGCTAGAGAGAAAATAAATATCAATAGGATGTTTTTAACTTGTGTATCATGTGAAGCAACAGAACAATGTGAACTTAGAAAAGAAGAAACCAAGATATTTAGGATCAAAAATGTTTTGTTTTATACAGTATATCAGGTTTCCATTTAATGCATTAAAACATATATTTAATAAAAAGAAGAAAAAATACCCTAAAAGAAAACAAAAAAGAAAATCCAGGCAGTATTCTAACATTAATATATTGATCAATATTTAAAAGTGTATTGCAATAGGCTACTGCTTGTATTCTCCATTTCTTACATAATGTCAGTAATCTGATTACGTCTCTTGTTATGTAACTGTAAGGGAATACACCTTTTTTTGTATAGATTACGTAATCCCGTTACATGTTATCTCATCTCCCCTGGTTTTATGTGATTTTAAATTACATTTCTTTGGGTCCTGGAAATCTTTTCTGACATTAAAGACACGCTGTTCGCGGTGAGTGAAAACACTGCAGCTCTTATCAGATAACTGCCAGTGTGCGTGCGTGTGCGTGCGTGTGTGCGTGTGTGCGTGTGTGATGAGAGGAGACCTGAGCCAATCCTCGCAGCGGCTCCGGGAGGTCGGCAGCCCGCCCTCTGCTGCCCGCAGAAACACGTCAGGCAGCGGCTCGCTCAGGAAATTCAAACCGAGAGGCGTCCGCCACACACACGCATCTTCCCGCTCCAAGGTCACCGAGCCTGCACAGGACACACACACACCGCCATTCCCCGCAGGTAAAGTAAAATGTCTCCTGTTTATCGATGCCGCGGTTCTAACGGATTTACCCGGCTGAGTGCCGCGCGGAGGAGAACATGGTCGGCATGAATTAACCTGAGAGAGGCTCCGGCTGAACTGCTTCTGTAGTGCGTTCAGGGGGCTTTGAGAGGTTTAAATCCCTCTCTGCGTCGTCAATTTAAACAACATTTAATTTTAAAGCTACTTTGACTGCTTGCGGTGCCCGGGTTAGCCCGTGTAGGCCCTGCGTTAGACTGGCTTTATCCGGTCCCTGTCATTCAGCAGCATCATGAGGCTGCGGGGACACTGCTGCTAACAGAGGGGCTTCTCACAGACAGGACGGGGAGGGGGTTATCATCCCAGGATGTGAAGAGGGATTTGGCAGGGTTCCCAAAAGATTATGATATTTTAGCTGGGGGAGCTTTACCATTAATTATGACTAGTTTTGTATGGAAAATGCCTCAGTGCTCTCTATCTATTCACACAGTTCCTCACCAGCAGGCCTGTGGTCAGGTGGTCGGATGGTCGGATGTGAGACTGAAATAAAGTCATCAGTTTTTGCAAATCTATGCATCTTTCTGTGAAATAGAGTTTGTTAAATGCTGCACAATTTTAAGAAAAGTAATTAAGTCAGAGAGCATCGGTTCATCAAAGTAAACATGTCCTTCACAGTTTGCTTTTTGATGGCATCTTTGAGAAGGCTTCTTTGCAACTTGGAAAAACTGTTTGGTGGCTGGTATATCAGTTATATTCATAGATATACAAGTTATATTCATAGATATACAAGTTATATTCATAGATGAAACTCAGTCTCATAAGTCCTGGTGACCTCTGAGTTTTTCTTGTCCCCTGGTGGAAAGTTCAGATTGCTCCTCTCCCTCCTGACACAGGTCCTGCACGTACTTTCAGTGTGTGTGTGTGTGTGTGTGTGTGTGTGTGTGTGTGT
>CALSBW010021883.1:0-10006 GCA_943590975.1 Lindbergichthys nudifrons | reverse complement strand
ACACACACACACACACACACACACACACACACACACACACACACACAGGGCCATGCACTCAAGACAAGACTGACAGACAGTGATTGCATGCCAAGGTAAGGCCATTCGCTTTTCATTCCAGCATTCAGAAGGCTGAAATTATTCATTATGTCCAAGTGGACCTGCCAAAAAAGAAACTCAGTCTTCAGCTGAGCCACTCAGAGAGTGAGACAGGCTGAGTGTGAGACAGTCTGAGTGTGAGACAGTCTGAGTGTGAGACAGGCTGAGTGTGAGGCAGGCAGAGTGGTAGACAGACAGACCGACAGACAGACAGGGAGAGCATCACTCTGCATACTAACGGCACCTGCACTAGGGCAGCCTGTGCACGTCTCTGAGGGGCCCCTTAAATAACGAACTGTCACTGCCCAGACATCGACATTGACTTCTCTCTCCCTCTGCTCTCCTTCAGTTTCTCATGCACTCTTTTTCCCTTTGTCCCCCCCCCCCTCCCACCCCCCTCACAGACAAGAGCTGATAATCACCACCATGAGTACGCCTTGTCTCTCAAGCCCTGTTGCCACTGCAGGATGTGCTGCTGCTGTGTCCTGCCTGTAACTGCCCTGACAACTCAGCTCAGGCGGGCTGCCGGGATGGAAACCCTGCGGCTGGACGGATGCTCACCGGGACTCTTGGTGTCTCCTGTTTATACTAAAAGCAAACACCTGTCCATCACCAGGAGCTGGGCTCACAGTCAAACCTCTGGTATATGTCACTGGCATGTAAATTCAGTCTATGAAAAGTCCCCCACAGAGATATTGAGACAGCAAATAAACAACTCAAGTGTGTGTGTGTGAATGGGTGTGTGTATGTGTGACAGTACCTGAGGTACTGTATACTGTTGCTCTGCCTTTACTGTATCAATGCTGCTATAATGAGGCTAATAAGTGCTTAGGATATTGCCAAAACTCACATAGAAATTACAGGCGGGATACTCAAGCTTCATTACGCGAACATTTAAAGACATTATATGTGTGTTTTGAAGATCATCATTTGAAACCCCACCACACACGCTGCATGCCCACAGTAAAGATGACCCAGCAGCACGAATGCAGAGCTCAGTCCGTCGTTGGCAGCGACGAGGTTAATGTAAAAACTCAAAAAGGAAACGTAGCCAGAGGTGCGCAGCACAACTGGCTGAGCGGACACTAGGCTAATTTTTTATGTTGTGTACACAAGACGCTGCACGCGCACTCACCAAGGGAGAGAGAGAGTCTGGGGGCTCGCGCTGGATGCTCGAGCTGTTGCGGTGTCAACGCTGGCTCGCGCGGCGGTCGGTGACGCTGCTCCGGTCCTCTCCCGGGTCACGGAGCCGCTGCAGCCGTCAGCATGTCCCCTTCATCTGGTCTCCCCAAACAGCCCTCCTCCCAAACCAATGTAAACGCCTCGTCCTGCTGTCTCGCGCCACCGTCTCGAATGGCTCAATGGAAAAACCGCTCCTCTCGCTCACATCAATCTCTGCACCCACAAAGATGGGAAAGCAAAACACAAAAGGAGGGAAAAAGATTAAATAATGGAGAGCTGGGAGGTTGCTTCACAGTCTTGTCCACAAATAAAGTGCAGACATTACCGCGCTCGAGCCCTGTGCTTCGGTTTTGGTGACAGGCACGGGACTCCACGGTATGCGGGAGGCGAACACGGTGTGCGTCTCTGCCTCTGCAATTCCAGCTCTCTGTCTCTCGTGCGCCCCAGTCTCCGCTGTGCCTCTCCAACGTGCCTGACTGTCAAAGCCATCCGGGCACCCGTAGCTGGCCTCACTTTACACTTGTGGAATTGTGGGAACAGTAGTTTACTCACAACTGAAAGAGAGCAGGCGTTAATGAGGAAGAGAGATACACAGACAACAGTGGGAGGAACTGCCACTGAAAGGGATGGAATAGAGACTAATGATAATGATATTTTATTATAAAACCTAAAGTCAAAAATGTATTTACGCGTGGTGTATACTAAATTGCCTCAAGGGACAACAAATATATTTATAACTTACCTTTTGTACATATTGTTGTTTCCTTAAAGCACAAAACTGAAGAATAAATCCTCACACAAGCATTCAAATGTTCATGAAAATACTAAAAAGGATAATACAAATGTAAATGCAGACCAAAGGAAAGTGTTATGCAATGATGACATCTTTCTTTGACATAATCTAAGGAGGAAGCATCAAACCAGAAAACGTAAATGTCCAAAAACACACAGAAAAAGAGACATTAATTAACCCAGTAAAGATATTTGATCTTTATTACAATAACATGACAGGGGCATCTCATAAAATCACATAAAGGTTACACTCTTGTCAAATAACATATTTGAAACCCTGTCTGTCCAGGGTCCACCGACATTGATCATTCCCTTTATGTGTAACATTTCATTCTGCCTTCCCAATGGATGAAAACTACATAACTAGATATAAAAGTCTTTGTGATGCACAGACCTATCTGCGTTAAATTAAAACAGCAAGAGAGACAGTTCTTACAAAATTGTAATAGAAATGATCAGAAAAACAAAAAGCAGTCCTTCCCACCTCTCCTCTCAGACTTTACTAACATAGTATTAAAGGTAACGCAGATCCATATTTTGACCACTTTAAGGCACAGTTGAAAATCAGTTCCCTCTTTCAGGAGATTGACATGGATTAGTTCAAAAGCTTTTTTATTTATTAGTCAGATTACGGTTTGAGGAGGAATTTAATTTAACCTCAAATGTCCATGTACATAAAATACCTTGCAGTAATGCAGCAACTAAAGACTTTCGTTTTCGATTTATCTGTTGATTATTATAATGTCACAATAGTAAAAAATGTCCAACCCATTTGTCTCTGTCCAAGGTGAAGTATTTAAATGTCATGCTGAGTGTGAGACAGGCTGCATGTGAGACAGGCTGAGTGTGAGACAGGCTGAGTGTGAGACAGGCTGAGTGTGAGACAGGCTGAGTGTGAGACAGGCTGAATGGTAGACTGTTTTTCCCAAACCCAAACATATTCATTTTAACATGAAATAAAACTGAGAAAAGCAGAACATCTCCATATTTTAGAGACTGAAAACAGCAGTTTCTAAAATAACGATTTTTTTTTATTAGCAAAATGGTTGGCAATTACTTATGTGTTGATGCGCAAATCGACTAGTTAACTAATCTTTTGCCGCTGTACGTCCCACGTCACAGGGTTCACTTCCTGTTTTCTGAAACCTGTTGCAGCTTTTTCCTTTTATGGATCCATATATTTATCAAACAGTTGCCCTGCTACACGTTTCTTCAGAGGAATCAGAAGGATCTGCACAATGCACATATATGGCAGCTGAACACATCATGTACCAACTCGACTCTCTCTTCCCCCCCCCCCCCTCAACCAGCTACTTCTTCTTTCTGTTCCTTGTTGTCATGGTTACAGAGTAAAGCAACATTACTGTGAGGCCTGATCAGCAGAGCTCCGACGCTTCAACGTGGTTGGCTGATTGTTCCTCAAGCTGCAGTGATCAATAACCAAAAAGGAGGAAACTGTCTTTAAAACAATAGAACAAGGCAATGATATGTATCTTAATATGTGTGCATGTACAATAAGTGTGAAACAAATACAACAAAGGCATATCAGTGTATCTGCATGCAATACGTCCACATCTGTCTGTCTCTCTGTTTGTCCGTTTATTGCTCCACATCTGTCCTGCGCGTTGTGCGGTCACAGGTTGTCTCCGGGCTGATACTGCGGCTCTGTGGCCGTGAAGTAATCCTCCAGGAAGGACTGCAGGTACTCGAAGGTGTGCCTCTCGTCGGCCTCACGCCTCCAGCACTGCACCATCAGTTCATGGAGCGAGGCGGGGCTGCCCGGGGCGCAGGGCATCCTGTAGCCCCGCTCCACCTGCTCCAATACCTCACGGTTGTTCATGCCTAAAGGGATGGAGGAGGGATGGAGGAGGGATGGGGGGGGGGGGGATAGGGATAGAGGATAGGGAAAAAGGGTTCAGAGAAGGAGGATTGGATCATAAACAAATCATAAAACACAATAATAAGCACACATTGGATACATCGGATATGGAGGAAAGGTGGTTACACTAAAAAAGAAAACAAACCTAGGATCTTGGAAGATCATTTAAAAAAAACTGGAAAAACTTTATTTGCAATTTATTTACTGCAACACTTTCATACTGTATGTGGATTTATTGAACTATATAAACGGCAACAAACTGGCAATGATCCAGATCAAAAGTGTTATCTTTTAAGATTGTATTCATCTATTTATTGTCACATTTGGGAGAGGGAAAAGGATATGTGCTTTTTTTCAAGGCAGGGTTGAAAGTGATTAAGAAAAGCTCTCCTCTTCCTTACCATTTACTTTTATAGTACATTTGAAGCACTCAACAAGAGCTGTCGTGCAGTTTGTATTGGTTGAAAATGTGAGTAAACCTTCAAACACTCAACACACAAAAATGTGTTCTTGTCCCATTTACTAAGTGAAAAATTACAACAGCAACAGAATATTTACTGCCAAAGTTGTTACTTAAAAAAATGTAAACTATATAGAAAAGTCTCACACAGCACATTGATTGTGTTTCTTCAAGGCTACATGAGTTTAAGAAACAGCAGTACCTGGGTAGGGCACACGTCCCTTTGTGACGAGTTCAGTCAGCAGGATGCCAAAGCTCCAGACATCTGACTTGATGGTGAAGCGTCCGTACAACGCCGCTTCAGGAGCCGTCCACTTGATGGGGAACTTCGCCCCTGAAACCATGGCAACACAGTGAACATGCATAATCATATAATTAGGATAGGTTATGTATAAAAATATAGGCACGGAGGCAGAGGCAGACACTCTTAATCATCGCACTCATCATCATCGAGCAAGCGTGGCTCTCATAATTTGTCTGTCTCTCACACTCACACACTTAAAGGGCCCATGTCATGCTTTTCCGGTTATTACTCGTCCCCTTGTGTGTTATGAAGGTTTTTATGCATGTAAACGGTGTGCAGAGTCAAAACCCTCAAAGTACACCCTGTAGCGAGTAAAACTCTAACACAGAAAATACCTCCCCAAAACGCCTCGTTGGAGATACGTCATTGTCCATTTGATTCTTCCATTTCGTTCCGGGTACGAAATGGACCAATCCGTGGAGCCGTTACGTTACGTCCGCGGAGCCGTTACGTTAAACCCCCGCTGATTAGTCCAAATTGACCAATCCACGGACTTCCTCACACACACATCTGTGTGCAGGCAGCAGCTCTGCTGATTTCTCCTCCCTGGCTGCAGGCTGATAACAGACAGTTGGGATCGCGGCGAAATTCTCTCTGCAGACCCATTCTCACAGCATTTATCAACCTTTTTCTTACTCAATATCAAGCCACACTTATTGTTTTTACTTCGGCTGTGACTTTGTGTGTGCTCAGGATGAGTTTGGCTGTGTTTCACTATGTATCCTAAACAAGGAAACAACACCTCCACGGAGCTCAGCGCGATTCACAACGTCCCGACCAATCAGAGCACACTGTGCTCACAGGGAGGGTGGGGGCTGAAGCTATTGGAGCTACAACGAGCCGTTAAAGGCAGAGAGTGAAAATCAGTGAATACAAGTAGTTTACAGAGATGCTGTATGAGAAAACAATGTGAGTTTGGAAAATTGCACAATATAAATCTATTCTAGTAGACCTCAACAATGGAATTATGATCAGTGGAAATGGCCATGACATGGGCCCTTTAATATCTCCCGTAGTTACCTTGTCTGGCCGTGTACTCGTTGTCCTCGATGAGCCTAGCCAGGCCGAAGTCAGCGATCTTACACACCAGATTTTCTCCAACGAGGATGTTGGCCGCTCGCAGGTCACGATGGATGTAGTTCATCCTCTCGATGTACGCCATTCCAGCTGCAATCTACACACACAGAGAGAGAAAAGAGATCATTGAGATAGTGAAAACATGTCCTTAAGTCTGTCTTTGTGTGTCTGTGTTGAACTCACCTGTGCAGCCATGTCCACCAGCTGAGGCAGCTTCAGACTGTGACCCTCTCCGTCTTTCAAGAAGTCCAACAAACTTCCTGAAAAACAAAGATTGTTACATAATGACTGGAAGTCCTTACGCCTCCTGTAACTCAGATATGAGTATTATAGTCCGATTCATATTAAGATTTTTTTTTTGAAAATTCATAGTGACACTATTTAGTAAATATCTGTGTTTGTCCTGCATGAACATCCAGACTTTTTAATCCTAAATATTTTTGTGAAGGCTGAATTTATGTTTTACCTGCCCCAGGCTACCTTCACACAGGTCAAAGGTCAGAGGATCAAAGGGAATCCCTTAATATTTGGATATTGTCCAGGGTGCGTTCCAGTACCAATACTAATATAATCTTTAGTATGCCAAAAGAAGATATGGCATATCCCAATACATAAGCCAAATACAGTATGGCAGAAATACCAGGATGTCCTACTGCTGCATTTTGCAAGCCAGGTTTTCTGGCTATTCTACCCCATCACCCTCTGTGCAGCAGAAAGTATATCACACTGATTAAACCAACATGACAGCATATAAACAAGTGTGTTCCAAATCACATTTTTACTTCAAATGTCCTGCTAGCCATAAGGTTCAAGGACCAAGAATGATGTCCCAGTTGTATGCATTGAGCATGGAGCAGTTCATACCTTCTAATGGCAGCTGTAATACAAACTAAAAGTAAAAGTATGATATTTGGAAGTGAGTCTGAAGCCCCCCCCCCCTCCACCAAATGTTTTTAATGTAGGATAAAAGACTTGACTATTGAACATTCAGTTTGATGTCTGTTGTCTGATGCTAGTCCACAAAATATAAAAACTATTTTTTTGTTCTATGAATGGTTGAAATCTTGAACAGATGCTGATTCTTTGAGGTTTCCATTGCAGCACAGGGTGTTTCTGAGAATGTTCTTTTTTCATGACCTTTTTCACCCACTTAAATAAAATAAATTACATTATTATTATTTAAGTAAATATATAAAAACTGATATAATGTTATCTATTTCTATTATCCTGTATATTTATTATATTCATCTTCATCCATCTTTTGTACATTAATTATTACATCATTTTTTCAAATATTCCTCTTAAAGGAAAAAAAACACTGCTGATTTCTGAAGAGCTGATTTCTTAGAGTCAGCGAGGTCTCAAACAGAGAGCAGTTATTCACACTGTATCTACATTGGTAGGCATGACAGTCTACTCAGCCTGGCACCTTGGCTCATGAACTCAGTGATAATGTAGATGGGCTCCTCTGACACCACGGCGTAGAGCTGCACCAGCTTGTCGTGGCGGAGTCTCTTCATGATCTGAGCCTCCTCCAGGAAGGCCTCGGGGGACATGGTCCCCGGCTTCAGAGTCTTCACCGCTACCTTGGTGGTGCCGTTCCACATGCCTGGCATACAGACAATGATATGTTAATACACACATGGACACACAGGGGCATGCTGCGCAGGCATGCACATCAAATTTCTGGCATAATTACAATGTGATGGCTGTATATACAGTACATATATACACTACGTATACTAGGACATATACAAAAACACAATATGCAGGCAATAACACAAACAGGGTTATACTGCTAGTGCATGCAAATGATTGCTAAGATCATGCATGACATGAGACAGAGAGATGTAAGTAAGTAGGGATGGAGGCTTTCTCATCTTACATCAACACCAGCAGTACCTGAGGCACACGGACAGGCACATAGCTTGGCTGGCTTTGAGGAGAAATTCAGAAATGTGAACACATCTGAATGTTGCTTGTGAAACTGTTTGACAATTTTAACAAAAATTGGAAATACATCACGTGGGAATACCAAGCAATAGGGATAAACATCAAACTCTACCTACATACACTGACACAAATGACATGAAGCATTACTGACAATCTTAGCTACAGGACAGAGACGGACAGCGCTGGACAGACATTTCTCCCTCTCGCCTGTACGGGGCGTCAGAGGTTGGCGGTGTAAGCCTCACCCATCCAAACGTCGCCGAAGCAACCTTGCCCCAACTTCCTTTGCATGGACAGCGTATCCCTGGTCACCTCCCAGGCGTCCCGCCCGAGTCCCATGGTGAGAGGGGTGGAGTTTTTACAGGGCATGGTAAGGTAATAACACAGCCCGTCATTAGAGCCTGTTATGGGGGGAGGAGGTAGGAGCAAAGGAGGGTGAAGATGTAGTGAAAGGAAAGAGTGTAAGTGGGGGATGAAGAATGGGAGAAAAAGGGTGTAGTGATGGGGGGGAAAAATAGAAGAAAGATGGGTGGGGGGGGTGACAAAGAGGTAAGGTGAGATGATGAAACATGCACATGCAACAACAGGGGAGGAGGGGAACAACTCTGCACACCTGGATGTAGAATAAATACGTTTTTTATGTATTAACTGCTGCTTCTGTGCCATTTCTATCACACACAGAGAATTATTAGGGTTTTCATTGTGGAAGTTTCTATTCAATACATCACTTTTAAATATATTTCAACTGTGTGTGTGTTGAGTGTATTTGAGGCAGACTCTGAACGACACACACAGATAAACAGGGCTTTACTGTGGATGTCTTTACTCCAGAAGTGTTTACCAATGTTCTTGTCGACTGAACACAACTAAGACTTAAATGCGTTATATGAACCTGTTGATCTTCTAATACTTTATTTTATCCAGGTGTGCTCCTGCTGTCGCCCTCCCCCACTGCAACACAGTCCCACCATTCATACCCATCCAGACTTCTCCAAACTGGCCGTTGCCCAGTTTCTTTATCAGCTGGAGGGATTCACGGGGAATCTCCCACATATCCTTGGTCTTCACTGATAAGTCGGCCAGCTTAGGCATGCCCCGCTTACAGTTGCCAATCAGACGGCAGCACAGGCCTGCCGCTCTCTCTGAGAGAGAGAGGAGAGACAAACAAGCAGGCAGAAAGTAAAGCAAGAAGGAAACAAAACAAGGAAGAAAGCAGCAAATGCAGAGTAAAAAAAAAAGAACAAGATAGATTGCTTATCCGCTTATGCAACTGACAAGTAAATCATAACAAAGTGCACAAGAAACACTAAAACATAAACATTGTGAGCAGCAAGTACAGACACATAAAAGACGGAAAACGAGCGACAGAGCAGTAAATCTATTTAAAAAAGTAATGATATGTGGCCAAATCTCTCTGTTTGCTTTGATCATTTTGTAATGTTAAGTCAGAAACTGCAGAGTTTTTGCTTCATCAACAAAAGCCACTAGGGGGCAGATGTACACAGACAGAGAGCAGAGGAAGTGGAGGGTGTGAACCCTGCCTGTTACAACAACTCTGAATCAAGCATAACAAGTGGCTAACGGTCACAGTGGTGGAAGAAGTATTAAAACCCTTTACTGTATAAAGTACATGGAAGTTAAATACAAGTAAAAGTCATGTGTTCAAAATCGTTTGTATCTGAAAGTACACATTTGAACAGTTAAACTGAAAAGTACTTCAAAATTGTACGTACAGTAAAAGTACTTACTTTCAACCACTGGTAATTACAGTATGACAGTACTAGCCAGGATGGACGTGCATCATAAACTGGCGACACAAACACTTGAGATAAGAAACAAATTGTGGTTTTTTTCCATGTGTTTGTGTGCGTTACCTGTGTAGTGTACGACCAGCTCCTGCACCGTGTCAAACTGTGATCTGGTGGTGATGTAGTATCCTCCATTGTCTAGTTTACGGATCTTATAATGCTTGACGTGGTCCCCCTTGTTGTCGTCCCAGTCACGGATAGACAGAGAGTAAGCACCTGTAGAGAGGAGAGGAGAGGAGAGAGAGAGAGGTAGAGCGTGATTAACGAAGGTGGACAAAGAAGCATAAAGTGGGGGAGAGGTGGGGAATAGAAAGAGAGGAAAATTGAAAGCTATCATATAGTGTGTGTGTGTGTGTGTGTGTGTGTGTGTGTGTGTGTGTGTGTGTGTGTGTGTGTGTGTGTGTGTGTGTGTGTGTGTGTGTGTGTGTGTGTGTGTGTGTGTGTGTGTGTGT
>CALSBW010021880.1:5048-15286 GCA_943590975.1 Lindbergichthys nudifrons | reverse complement strand
GGGGCTTTCCCGAACCTGTGTCGAGAGCTGGAGTTAAATGAAATCTCACATTTGCCTTCTTAATAGTTTGTTTGGGTCCCTCACTTCCATTTCGCTTCTCATGCACTGATTCGCTAGCTGAACAGCCAATCAGAGTGATTTCTTTGACCGGCAGCCTTTGGCCGATTCGTCATGTTGAATCGGTGGGTTTTGGGCCAAAAAGGCGTCGGCACGGCCGAAAAGACACAACGGTGCGGGACACACCAATCTGAGTAGGGCGACAGGACGCTCATCGACGGCCAAAATCGGCTTGGTGTGTCCGGGGCTTTACATCTCTTTTTTCATTTGCATCCCTTGGTGGTTGTTTAGCATCTCTTGGAAGATGTTTTGTATCTCCTTGTGGTCATATTTTATTTCTTTTGGGTTTGTCTGATAAACTTTTGCCCAAGAAATATCACTTGAAACTAAAGCTGACCTTTAAGCCTGAAAAATCTTCTATTTTTCCTGGTAAAGGATGCAGAGACACTGGCCTCTTGCATATCTGCACCCATGGATGAAGATATACTGAAAACAGTTATAATCTGCCGGAAACCCACCGATTCGACAAGTTGAATCGGCGGGTTTTCGGCCGAAAAGGTGTCGGCACGGCTGAAAAGAGACGACTGAGTAGGGCCTGTTGACGCTCATCGTCGGCCTGACGCCCACCGACGGCCAAAATCGGCTTGGTGTGTCCGGGCCTTTACATGTCTCATTACAATCCGCCCAATATAGTGATTTCTTATGCACAACTGAAGATGTTGATCTAGTTAGGAAGCAAAGACTCGCCATTAGTTTCCACTGCAAGTTTCTTAGGAATCTTGACGTTAGCTTTTGAGATAAATTATGACTGAGCTGTGGATTTACGGACACAAACACAAACCAATCAAACGGTCTATAGTTTCACCATTAAGCTTTCCAATGGTGAAGCAAAACGGATACATTTGAAGAAGGTAAAATACTAATCATGTGATATTTTATTAACTTTTATGGTGGATGAATTACAACATGGTACAACCAGTGTTTCCAAAGTGCTTCCACATGTTTTTCTTCTGCCAAAGTATGTGAAACATCTGTTTGCTGGTGTGTTTCTGAGTACCAGGGACCATTGAGCCAATCATCAGTTGTTGAGGTTGTTGTGATGATTTTGTGTTTTGATTTTGAGGCAGATGCACCAGCTGCACTTCCTGGTGTGCTAACGCTCCTGTATGCTTTCGTTTAGCCCAACCAGAGAACCAAGCAGTAAGGCATGAGACCATTTTAAAACATGCTAAACAATGTTTCTGTACATCACTGAAATGCCGTCACACACAGTCGTCTTTATCTCCGAGGTATTTATAACTTGTGTTGTTCATTATCTTTGACATTGCCCAGTGTTAGTCTCATGGACTCACAGGTAGAAGGTTGACGTGATATTCAGCGTGATACTAAATGTAGTTCCTGGAAACACAATTGTCTGTGCTCTTCTTCCGTGTTTTGACCTCTGTGGTGATCATAACAGTTGTATCCAAGATGGTGGTCATTATGGAGGGATTTCCCCCAAAGCATTGCATTGGATTGTCAGTATTAAACCATGTCATGGATTTGGACATAGACCTCATTTTTGAAGGTGAACAGCTATGGATGTGTCGCCACCCAAGATGCATCAAAGGAGCAAAACGTTCAGACTAAAAACAGCATTCCTCTGTAAATACACTTTGAATCACATCAAGTCACCGTTACCGGAGGGAACGCTCAGGCACTCTCTTTGCTTCTGAGTTTCGGAGGCGGTGCGGTGCAGTGGGTTGTGTGTTGGTGTTCGGATCAGGGGGTCACAGGTTCAAACCCCACTGCAGTCAGCATGGGTGTTTCTCAATCGCGAGTAAAGCTGCTTCAGAGCCACTATTTCAAGCATACTACGTCATCGAGTGCCGCCGAAGTACTGTTCCAATCTCCAGCATACTTGGAAATCTACCGAGCCCGGCGTACTCCGTTTGGAGAAATTTCGAGGCTGCACATGAGTAGACTCCGCGGTCTTAAAATCCCCACAATGCTTTGCGCACGGACCAATTTCCCCAAATCTGTGGCGGAAGATGTAAGAGGCGGGGCCTCTCATATGACGCACACCTGCACACTTGCTAGCCTGTTCCACACTTCGTTTTTCCAAATGCCAGGAAGTATTCTTGACTCGCTTCTGAAGCAAGATGCTCGGCAGACATGTGCTACCAAGCAAGCGTACTCGCGATTGAGAAACACCCAGAGTCTTTGTGTCCCTGAGACACTTCACCCCAAATTGCTCCTGTGGGGATTGCCCACAGTATTGAGTATGTAAGTCGGTTTGGATAAAAGCATCTAACAAGTGACATGTCATGTAATGTTTCTCCAGTTTGCCAAGACCTCTGAAAAACAATAATATTAAAGATTGAGAAATATCAGTGGATTCATATTGAGAAAACTATAATAAAACACAATTATGATAACACTAGAAATGCGTAGATTGCTCATCCTTGCTGGTTATTATATTGCTAATATTCCACTGTTCAGATTCAATGTGATGCTGAGTGTGAATTGCTCGTCTTAACTCTGCAGAAGATTGTTTTGGGGAGTTGATTATTACACCGCTGTGTTTCTGTTTGCTTGCTGAGACAGTGTGTCATTTAGTTATTAATCAATTTGTGCACATTGAGTCATTTTCTCCAACTTCGAGGTTTGATTTCAAAATGAGTGATTCAACAGTTAAACATGATTACTGGCACACGAGAACACTATCATTTGGCATCATTTGTGAAACTGAAATAGCAATCTTCAGAGTTTTATGATAACTGTCTCCAGCTGGAGCGAACATAAACGTACCTTCTCCAATTGTGCAGATATGCAGACGTTCTTCCTGTTCATTAAGAGGATAAAAAAAGTCGAGCTGTGTTTTAGCCACCTGGGTCTCTGGGTGAGGGATGACATTTACTCGTGTTAAACTCCCACAGGACCTGATGGCGGTGTATTTAATGAAACCTTTACCCTGAGAGGGTCTACATGATAAGAGCATGTCTTAATAAACCTTACTCTGCTGCAGGAGAGGAATCATTAACTCATGGAGCCTGAACTGCTGAACCCCAACACTCACACTGTACCTCGCTGCATTCAGACTCATAGAGAATATAATGAAATAGTATCCTATGCTTATGGTTTCTTAAAAGTAGGTTGGTCTATTGTACATTATACTGTACATTTTACATGTATATATTCAGTTTAATATTTAATATTCCATCTGTCACATACTTATGTATATATAATACCTTGCTTTATATCTTGTTATTGTTAATTGGTTAATTCAACATGTATATTTTCTACTTTCTTCTTTATTTCTTGTCTTTTAATTGTTATTGTACAATACTGCTGCAACACAAACATTTCCCAAATTAGGATCAATAAAGTACTTCTTATCTTATGTTATAATGTAATCTGCATATTCTGTGAATTTCTGTTGATAAACTGTATATTTTACTATGTATATATTTACTAATTAAGTTCATTTGATATTGTATTTTACTTTTTAAGTTGTTTGCAATGCATGTGTACATGCTGCTGTGACAAAACTATTTCCAAATTTGGGACCAATTAAAGGTGGGGTATGTAATTTTGGAGAAACCGGCTCGAGTGCGCTAGAATTTGAAAATACACAACCGGAGAAAATCTGCCACTTCCTTAAAGAGCCCCTCCTCCAACACACACGAACGCGCACATGACCAATGAGGGCACGAGATAAGTTTGTGCACAGATGGAAGGCTGACAGGCAGGTAGGCCATCCAGTTACTTTAGCCGGGCCGGCTCAGATGATTGGTCGTGCTTTTTACAGTACTACGGCTTCCACAGATGAAATCTTTTTATGTATTTTTTGTCAAAGCACTTCAGATATTCATTGCTATCGGGATGTTAAGAGCATTCCATGGAATATAACAAAAAGTGTATCTCGAGCCGGTTTCTCAAACTTACCTACCCTACCTTTAACCTGTTAAGCACGGCGGTCCCCCATTGGACCCCTCCCACCGTTTTTTTTTCGAGATAATGTCTCAGGGCTTCTTAACATTTATGAAACTATTAATGTGTAGCACCAGATTAACGGGAAGAATCTCAGCTAACTGAAGATATGAACCATTTTTACCAAAACTAAACACAAGTCTCATAAGAAGCGTCTAAATGACCCCTGAGCGAAACAATTCTAACACACTGCGACACACAATTCAAGATAAAGATACCCTTATTACTTATCGTAGCTGCACATACAATATAGCCGATTAAAGCTGAGACTCCACAGAGTATTTAGGTATAGTATCATCACTGAGCGATCCGAACTTGCGACAGGGGAAGCAAACACAGACATCACAACACGTACCTTTACGGAGCTTTTACGGCAGATCGTCTCACCGTAGCTGTCAATTAGGTCAAAAGACGTGTTCAATGGCATTAAAACGAAAAAAGAAAATGCTACAACTGTTGATCCATAGGTTGATAATGTACCTGTGCCTTTGAAGAAATTATTTATAATCCATAATTTCATTTTTTATGTAAAAATCGGAGAGGAAATGTTAGCTGCTAATGGTAGCCACCAGAGTGTATGCAGCTTCCGGTTTTGGTCACGCAACACTCTCACTCCTTATTTGTTAACGTTTTGGTGTGTATATAACTTTCCCTCGATTCCATTGGCTCTAGCGGTTATAGAGAGATTTCATTCATCAAAATCGAGCAAGGGGGGCCAGAGATAGGTCAAATCCACCCAAATGACCCCAGAAGTGGGCTTTTTGGCTAAATCTCTCTAAAAAGGTCAAATGTCACTTGTTTTGCATCAATCTTGATACAGGGCACTTATTATATGTTGTACTTTTGATTCCTAAAGCTTTTAGTCTACTAACCCATCATCCAAGGCTAGTTTTCACTATAAGTAAAACATAATTTTTGGACGGACACTATAATTTAGTTTTTTACTATGTAAAATCTGAATTTTCTTTAAAATACAAAACATCTATATTGATTCTGACTTTTCTACATCCAACTCACAGGTTTATCATTACTTTGAGAATAAAGATTATTAATTTAACCCTTTTAGAGGGGAAGATATGGTCATTTGTTCTGGGAATGTCATTTTCGAGCCTGAGACCTGAAAAACAGGCTCAGGGCTTAAGAGGTTAAGTAAATCTAATGTAAAATAAATACTAAATACTAATACCAAAAACATGTTTTATTATCAAATGTAATATAATGTAATTCAATAAAATATAATGATGATTGTATTACTTTTGATACGAGAATTAAAAATCTATTTATATATATTTTAATTAAATATTATATTATCTCAATGTCAATGCTCAGGCAGATGCAGCTTCTCTCACACATTTGTTATTACTTTTTCAAGAAGTTATTACAAAAATGTCTCATATTATTGCTTTTGAGCGTGCAGGATTAAGTCATGTTTTCTTCTTGTTTGTCAAATCAATGATTTAATGTATTTTTAATTAACAAACACAATCCTCATTCAATTCAATTCAAGATTCAAGGCTTTTATTGTCATTCGTGCAGTGTAGTTATGTCGATGAACATCTGAGGTCACAGGCTCCTCCTCCAACAGTGCAACACAATAAAACAGATAAAATAGTGCAAGTAAATACAATAAAATAGAATAGAAGTAGAGTCTATATACAAATCCATTAATCTGACAAAAATATAAGACCTTGTAATGTTTTTTTCCCAAACATATTAGACCCATGTATCTCACTACAAACTCCAAAGTACAGATTTCCCAGACACATCATTAACACTCAGTCCGTTCACACACTCGTCACAAACCATATCATCTATTGCATTGCATTCATCCCGCTGCTTTCCCCTGAGATATTCTGTTCTGTTTGGTTCTGACCCCTCTGTGTGCAGACAAGCCGCTACACGCTTTAATTTAATCAAGCAGGGGCCCGGAGTCTGGAGAAAATAATAAAACCTAATCACTTTACTCTGCTCCTCGCTCCATCTCCATCACGGCAGGAGGAAGAGGAGAAATCTTCGTTGTCTTATCTCTAAACGTCTATTTATTACCAGCCTCATGTAACTCCATACACACTTCAGATCTCAGGCTCTGGGCAAAAATAACTTTAAGACGGAGTGTATTTATTACCAGCCTTGTGTAATACCACACACACACACACATTACAGGCCATGTTTGTTCTGTTACAGGGAAATGTCAGCAGCAGGGAGTGGACAGAATAACAGAAACAAAGCGTACTATCTTTGATTTTAAGAAACTTTAATCACGTCAATTCCTGGAAAGTGGAACGAATTTAGTAAAAGATCAGGAATGGCGGGTAAATAACTCTGAAACAACAGAGATGTTGACTTCAATTCATTTATGACCAGAGATGGCAAAAGTACACACATCCTTTACTCAAGTAGAAGTACAGATACTCGTGTTTAAAGATCCTCTGGTAAAAGTAGAAGTACTGACTAAACTTCTTTACTCAAGTCAAAGTAAAGAGGGCTTTGAAATGTACTTCAGTAAAAAGTACCCATAACTAGCAGCTGTTTTAAAGAGTACCTGACCTCCCTTTATATTAATAGAACAATAATGTCATTGTTAGCTAATGAATGTTTCCATGCTGAACAACGGCAACATGACAACGTTTTCATTGGTCCCTCTTCTTTAGAGAAGACCAGGAAATGATGGATACACGGATCGTGTTCAAATCAATAGGCACGCAATGACTCTAAATAATAATGATCACGCCACCAGACACACATTCAAACTAAAGGAACCAGCCTGTTTGGGAAATGAGAGAAGTAGAAAGTACAGGTATTTGTGTTCAACATGTAAGAAGTAGAAAGTTCAGGTATTTGTGTTCAAAATGTAAGAAGTAGAAAGTACAGGTATTAGTGTTCAACGTGTAAGAAGTAGAAAGTTCAGGTATTTGTGTTCAAAATGAGAGAAGTAGAAAGTACAGGTATTAGTGTTCAACGTGTAAGAAGTAGAAAGTACAGGTATTTGTGTTCAAAATGTAAGAAGTAGAAAGTACAGGTATTTGTGTTCAAAATGTAAGAAGTAAAAGTAAAAAGTCTTCAGAAAAATAAGTAGTGGAATAAAGTACTGATACCAGAAAAATGTACGAAGTATTTGTACTCCACTACTTCCCACCTCTGTTCATGACATTAACTAAAGCAGCTTCTCTCTGTTTGATGGCTTGTGAGCGTCCGTTTTTCTTTGATGGACACAATACTTATTCTGAGCTCAGGTGATCTGACAAGATAATTCAGCACTGAAGTGCCTTTTAATTAACTTTGGGGAATGAACTGTGATTTAATTTCTCTGTAGATACACACACACACACACACACACACACACACACACACACACACACAGCTAATTGGCATCTGAGTGAAAGCAGTTGTCTGTACCTTATGTTGCAGGATCATAACCTGAACCATACATCATGTTAACATGTTATAAGGTCACACCTATCGTGAGACAGACGCTTAAATAATCCAATAATATTGTGACAGAGTTCAACGTGCCATTTTATGTGTCTCATTCTTCATCTCCTCATGTCCTTACTGCGTCTTTTCCATAGCATGCGGATGACAGGATAGGCTCATTTATTATAATAATACTAGTTAAAACACCAAATAGGACGTTATTATGTAAAGAAATAGCAACTCTCTTCACCTACTGACCAACAATAACACACAGCACAGGATCTAAAAGGGGCTGAATGCTATTTTTTGTGAAACAACCAATAATAAATAACTTAAACTGATAAACAGCAGCTAGAAAATATACCCAGCATGCACTGTGGTGAGTCTCTTAGACACTGACAACCATTTGCAGTCACCTTTGATGGCTTTCTAATCCGAGCCTAACAATACCAAGTTCCTATCAATCACACCATCGACCCTTTTATTGATCGCAGTAATGAAGGCTGGCCGCTGCAATCGCACTTAATTGCCGTATTTTCAACGAGGTTGCTAAGGTCACCGTTGCTAACGACCTCTGACCTGGAGCCTGGTTAGCATGGAAATGGTTGTTACGGTAACGAGGGACAAAATGAAGGGCTCTAATCGGCCGTTTGCAGCTGTAGAGATTGGAGAGCCGCGGGTAATAACGGGTGTAAAAGTCCAACTGTAGATAGGAAATACAGATACCTTGGGTTTGGTTTGGGATCAGATAAATGCCTCGTAAAACAAATACAGTTTGTTCCAGTTATGCTTTACGACTTGAATTAAAAACCCACTGAAGGTGCAGCTAGTTTTGATTCTTTTTACAACCTGTAAGGAATCATTTACATGTCAACTTGGCAGTAAAATTTGAAATGCAGATAAAAGGTCCATCAAGACGTGTGTGGATAGTAAAATAATTTATGATCACATTAACACCTGGCTTTATGTGGCTAAAGGAGTGTTTTTTTTACATTGAAAGCCTCTGGTAATGTTCCCTCTCTGCATCTGTCAGACAGTCAGACTCATGAATGCACTCTATGTTGTTTGTGCATAAAAAGAAGCTTGTTTATTGGACAGTGTGAGTCACCTGCTGCTGGAAACACACACCACAAATCAAGCTGTATCTGGATTAAGTCCAGATGGAGCGATGCAGGAGCAAATGTATGAAGGATGGAACCTGATTAAAAGCCCTTCTGGTGCGGTATGAGAAAAAAGGAAATCCATAATCAATCAAGGCTTTATGCATACAGGATGTACCGTTTTCAGAAATGGAAAGAAACACATATGAACAGACGCATATACGGATAGGGTTTGTTTGATAGTGCACACTATAAAAAAACACTCATAAAATGTTTGTTTTTCTATAGTGTGACGTAACAAATGGGAGATCATAGATTCAATTCTGATTTGACTTTACTAACATGAGCATTTGACAGAACATCATGTGACTTCATGTCTCTTTACATGTGAGACGTGACCCTGGACATTAAAATGGTGATGCTTCAAACTTGCTCACATGTCAAATTGATAATGCTGTAACTTTATCAAATTTACTGAATATTGTACGTCCTATTATAAACATTATTGAAAGTAAGAAAAAGCAATTCAGTCTTAATTATGTTCAATGTATGCTTTGTTGTTTGACACTCTTAATCCCATATGTATATATCGTGTATAAGGGCTACTACTAATAACCTAACTAATAATATAACATGAATACACACAATGTATACAGACAAGGTACAAGAAAACAAAGTTAGTTGGAGAAAATGTATTGTATTATATATCATAAAAAGTGGATTTTGCATAATAAGGGACCTTTAAGAAAGAGCTACAGGCGGACAGATCTAAAGAGCTCGACTCCTGTCCTGTGATAATTGGGCCACATCTGGCCTAAATGCTGAAGTGTGAATGCAGTAAATACCATTATTTGTCTCCAGGCTTCCGGCCAGCGCAGGTGTCGCTACCTCTGGTGCTGTTTAAATAAAAATAACTTGTGGCCATATGTGTACGACACACTCCAACGCACTGCACATGAATCCACAGCCACTCACACATATCACTGTGACACACACTGCCCAACACAAAAAAAAAAACACCTAAGCAGTGCTAAGTCCCCCAGATTAAGATATCGTGCCAGAAAGGCGACACCGAGCTAAAAATAATAAAGAATAGGAAAGCTGCAGCTGCTGCTACACCAACGCTGTGACCTCTCTGCCAACGGAGAGAGAGCCATAACAAAAACAATTATCCACCGGGATATGATAAAGTGGGTAATTTCATGCCCTGCTGCTTTAGTTGTGGCATTCCTGTCGGCTTGCTGTGGAAATCACTGTCATATATCTCTCTTATTTATTTTTCAAAGACTCAGCATGGTGACCGACAGTGAGGGAAATATGGTAAATGTATAAGTAACTTAAAGGGGCCCTATTAAGCTCATGTTCATGTTCATATTTGTACGCTCTGCCTGTAATGCGACATGCTTACATAAATTAATAGGGACATTTTTAATGTTGAAAAAATGAAAGAGACATATAAGAGTATAAATATATAAAATACTTTGAGAACAATTTGAAATGATATTGCATCCATAATAAAGGATTTTGTCCGTTCATGGTTTGTGACATTTAAAATAATATTGAATACAAATCAATAACCATATATTGATAGTCATGGGAATACTATGTTTAAAGAAGACGTTTTCTGCTCATTTCAGGTGTATATCAATATGTAGTGTCTCTACTTTAAAGAGTCCTCTCCTGCTGATGTTCAGG
>CALSBW010021878.1:0-14172 GCA_943590975.1 Lindbergichthys nudifrons | reverse complement strand
CATCAACCGAGAGAGGTCCCAGGAGGTTCGTGTCATGCGGGCAAATGAAAAATCAACAAGAGAAATCCAATAACTTTTTGCAAGCCTTGGCATAGCAGTTTCACAAAGCACTCTGCGAAATCACTTCCAGGAGAAACCACCCGCCGCTCAGGTCCAAGAAAACTCAAACCGTAAGTAGCCTACCTTATTTAATAGTATAGCACGTATCGTAAACAGCTGACATGTGACAGTTCTGCATTTCCCTGATGGCTTTTGTCTTTTTCTTTTACAGCAATATCGTGACTGTGATCGAGAATGCGACAAAGGCTGACGACGAACTCACGGCTCATGGTGTAAAGCGGAAAATTCGGGCGGACTTTGGGGTTTCGCTAGGACTCAGCAGCATCCGCAAGGCCAGGGGAAAACTTGGCTGGAAATATGGAAGGACCCGTTTCACTCCAATGATCAGAGATCACAATAAAGAAGCAAGGCTGAGACAAGCCCTCCAGTGGATCGAGTCTGGGGAAACGGGGCATGATGTGCTTTTTACGGATGAATCCACAATAGCTCTGGAACACTTTGCAAGGTTCAGTTTCAACAGAAAGGACCATTCTGTTGCAAAGCCTCAACCGAAACATCCAATAAAGTTGCATGTCTGGGGAATGATTTCGCACCACGGTCCAGGCCCTTTGGTTATCTTTGAAGGAATCATGGACAGAATCTACTTCGAAAACAGTATCATCAAGGAAGCTGCAAGTCCATACATCAGGGGACATTTTGGGTCGGATCACCGCTTCTTCCAAGACAATGACCCGAAACACAGCGCGGCTGCAGCTGCAATTGCGGCTGAGGGAATAAACTGGGTTAAAACTCCACCTCAATCTCCGGATTTGAATCCCATCGAGTTGGTCTGGCACTTGATGAAAGACTTCATTGGGAAGGAGGCTAAACCAGGCTCGAAGCAGGAGCTGATGCAAGCGATACAGGATTTTTGGAAGACAAGACTGACCCAAGAGACCTGTAGTCGACTAATTACAGGCCTCAATAAAGTTCTGCCATTGGTTGTGAAAAACAACGGTGGACATGGTGGAAAGTGAAATTGACATTGTCAAATTTAATAAAAATACAAAATAATGTATCTGTGTAGGTGTTTTACTATGTGATCTGCATGCACTTATCAAACATTTAATTAAAGAATGGTGATATACACAGTTGTGATGCGGCGGGAGGAGCAAAACACACACTTCAAGTCAGATCATCACCCTTAGCTATTTCAATTACCTCTCAAACAACCTAAACTAGTTATAAATGTTTATTTTTACTGTCGGCCGGGATCAGCTGCTGCATGAGACATATAAATATTTTTACAGCTTGTATTTAGAAATACTCTGTTGTAATTATTGATGCATACATGTGTTCATCCATTCAATGTGGCATCTGCTATAATGGGGTTAATGCATGATATGACTTAATAATACAATACACTATATAATATATGTGACCCGCTCTATCGAAATCAGTCGGAAGTCGCAACGGCTCATTTCAAAATAAACGTGGATTTGCGTAAAAAACTATTTTTTCGGGGTTCGGGTGTTTTGTTTGATTTTAAATAAACAAAGTCTTGGCTTTCAGAATATGAAACTTGCAGATTGTCTGAGTGTAATATCTGCATTTTCTATTTTGGTTTGATTAGGACACATCCTGGGGATTGTGTTTACAAACATTGACCATACCGTTCACCATCCCCCACCCCCCTACTGTGGGTGTTTCTCAATCGCAAGTAAAGCTGCTTCAGAGCCATTATTTCAAGCATACTACGTCATCGAGTGCCGCCAAAGTACTGTTCCAATCTCCAGTATACATGGAAATCTACCGAGCCCGGCGTACTCCGTTTGGAGAAATATCGAGGCTGCACATGAGTAGACTCCGCGGTCTTAAAATCCCCACAATGCTTTGCGTACGGACCAATTTCCCCAAATCTGTGGCGGAAGATGTAAGGCGGGGCCTCTCATATGACGCACACCTGCACACTTTCTAGCGTGTTCCACTCTTCGTTTTCCGAATGCCAGGAAGTATTCTTGACTCGCTTCTGAAGCAAGATGCTCGGAAGACATGTGCTACCAAGCAAGCGTACTCGCGATTGAGAAACACCCTCAATGTTGATTTTTGACTTTGTTTGCCTACATGTAAATGGGTGGCATTTAGTACCTACCCCCCTCTGAGTGAATACCTGTTGACTTCACATCTTGTCACAAACTTTTTGGAAGACAAGATTGACCCAAGATACCTTGGTTTGAATTGGAGAAGGCAATGGTTATCGATGGTGCTTTTAACGTCTATTGTATACTAACTGTGTGATTTATATTGCTTTTCAAATGCATATAGGCCCCCCATTTACACTGCTCTTCCCGTCAAGAATATGAATAGAACTAAGTTAGATCACTTTACATTTCTGCGAATGAATAGCTTAGCTACTTGGCACTAAGAGTACAGATATGTCTACCCTTTCTTTTCAGAGTGTAATATCTGCATTTTCTCTTTTGGTTTGAATTGGAGAAGGGCAATGGTTATCGATGGTGCTTTTAAAGCCTATTGTATACTAACTGTGTGATTTATATTGCTTTTCAAATGCATATAGGCCACTATTTACACTGCTCTTCCCGTCAACAATATGAATAGTTAGAGTTAGCCAAGAGGCTATTTTTCATCTGTCGTTAGTTAGATTTTAAAAGTCAATCTAAAACACATTTCATTTTAAACAAGTAAATACAATACATTTAAAACATGCAACATACACTGTAAACAAAATCTGTAATCTAGGCAGTAAATTGCTGTATTACCCAGTCATTTACTTTGAATTTGTAATACAGTGTGATACTGTACATTATGCTGCACTGTGGGAATATTATCCTTAGGTGGGAAATGTATGTAAGCTGGAGTCTGAAATAAGCTGCTCCATCTGTATGTGCAGTATCTGCAGTGTGACTAAGCATGACATTCCTAACTCAGGGTAGCCACCTATGGTTTGCACGCTACCTCGGCTCCTGCCGAGGTGTGGTGTCACAGCGCTGTATTTATGCTGATGTGCCATCTCCCAACGCCACCGTGGAAAATGACCAAGAACTCAGAAAATACAGAATAACCTCGGAATGTTAGGCCTCATTCAGAAATGTACGAAAGGAATGACATTTTTTCCATTGTACGTCACAATGAATATGTGTTAACACCACTGGGTGTATTGGGTGAATGGGATCTCACCGAGGTTATAATAGCTTTTCAAAACAAAAGAACATGTTAAAACATGTTAAAACACAGGCAGTGAGTGGGTTGTAAGGAGCAGAAGATTGGGTCAGTGTTGGCAGAGCGTCTCCCCATCCCATTCAAATTCAAATTCTTGACTGAAAGAGCCTACAGTACATGTAAATGGGTAGCATTGCCTATATGCATTTGAAAATAATTAGTACCCCCCTCTGAGTGACTACGTGTTGAGTTCACATCACCATTCTCCCATATGCTACAAATGGCTGTCTAGCCCTGTTTGTTTTTTTGACCTTTCAGATGTTGTTGTATAGCCTCTGAAGCAGAAATGAAAGAGTTTTAAAAATGTTTACGTTTTGGTAAGTTTTTAGGGAAATGTTGTAATATTGCAACGTTGGCCTTAGGTGGGAGCAGAATTTCTGTATTTCTACTCACATTGTCTGAATAAATATATTGAACAACTAAGGGTTAATTTGCAGGATTGATTGCTTACTTAGCCCTATATCAGTATATAGCATGAATAATAATCACACATCACTCATATTTGTTATGAATAATCATTTCTCATTTATTAAATAGTAAGTCGCTTTGGATAAAAGCGTCAGCTAAATGCAATTTATGAAAACCTCACTCAGGATTTTTTTAACAAGTGTTTTTATTGCTCTTGGGGCATTAAAAACAAGATTTTAACTTTAGTTTTTTATATAATATCTGCATTTTCTCTTGTGAAAAACTAAGTCTTACTTTGGCCATAGCTATTTAATATATAGCGCCATCTCCTGGTTAAATCCTGAAATTGAAAATCTGGCAACGCCCTCTTGGAAAATAGTGGGAGGGCTTAACATTCCTAGATACTGGTCTTTGGCAGGTAAGTGGCTGGTAAGTGGCTGGTAACTGGCTGGAAGCAGTATGCTGGAGTCTGAAATAGAAGGCTCCATCTGTACTGTATATTAAGCTGCTTTTTCCTGACACTTTTCGATGACTTGTGTGAGAACACAAGATATCTTCAGCAGCAGTCACCTGACCGCTCGCTGTCAGTGTGCAGCCTCACTAGAAACGGTTCTGAGCAGCAGCAGCCATCACATTTCTTCATCAGTTTGAAGCATTAATCATTGTTGCTCAAAAGTTGGTGCTCTGTATGGGCTGCATGGAAGCTAGAATCTTCACAGTCATAAAAGTGGAGCCATTTTTGGCTTCATCTAGGCATTAAATATAATTAATATTGCACAATTGTTCCGAAGCATTTTTCACTACAGCAGTCTTGATGGACATTTTGCTTATATCCGTTGATTGTAGATCTTTAATCCCTTCAGTTTTTTTAGCAGTCATTTCTTACAATATTTGGTGTGAAAAACATAACATGCATCTATAATCCTTTGTTGTTGTATTTTCTCTTATCTTTGATAATACTGTGCAACACTGTGCAACCAGCACTTTAGTGAATATTTGACCCCAGTGTTCCCTGGCCCATAGCTTCAGATCAAAGAAAAGACCTCCCTCTATGGAGGACGTGATTTTCCGTCAGGACCCTCGTCTAAGCTCCATCAGTCTCCACAACCTGCATGATGCCAACAGAGCTGTTAAGGGAGCGTCAGTATTTTTAGTGCTAATGCTTTGGTTCTCATTGTGTTTTCTCCAGGTGCGCCCATGATGAAAAAGCATCTGTGGGGAAGGATGTGTTTTAAGAGCCTTCTTTCCAAACTGTCTAGACAAGCTAATTACCCAGCACATCATCTGTTTCTTTATTCCTGTCTGAGAGAGATGGTGCTGAGGCTTAAAGAAGCCGCACTAGAGGCTGAATTCAGTTAGGAAATACTGTATATATCTTTACAAAGGTTGGAAATAATCCCATGGTTTTAATATAGCATCAATAGGGTTTAAATCTGTAGTTGAGACAGTCGTGGTATGAGTTCCTTAAGACATGGTTTACAAACAGTCATCCTCCTCACAGTCACTCCAAACACTCACACACAAACCAGAGCAGTTCACACACTCAGACAGCAGAGAGCAGTCAGTACTCAGCAGACTTTATTTCAGTCAGAGCTACATCTGTTGGGGTGTGAAGCAGGAGAGTTAAATGCTGAATGCAAAGGAATATTTTTCTACCTTTAGCATGTATAATGATTGTCACACACACAACCAATTCTCTTGAAATGAGCACTTTCACTCTTTTCTTAGTTCCTTAACCACATCAAACTCCTAAACAGTATTTGGGTGAGCTACCAGGTCAGTGGGATGGAAGCTCTGCTGGGTATTCACATTCATTAAACAGTTGCAAAGGTTTCTAAGAGAAGTTTGTCTTACTGTGAGTTTCACTTTACGGGTTACACAGCATCTCACATCTCAACCCCTGCTCAGTAATCTGCTGAAGGAGACACACCCCATACTCTTCTTATATATGGTTTGGACAAACTTTGGATCCTAGATATCCCATAATGCAACTCAATAATATCTTTCAGAGACATCACACATCTTTTTATAAAAGCTGAGTATAGTACTTCATGATAAAGTAAACTGAACTTTATCTGTAAAGTCAGCACAATGTCCCTTTATTATAAAGTATATTTACTTTGTTTAAAAACATAATAGTTGTAAAACCCTATTAACGGTCTTCAATGTTAGTGTGTCATTTTGAACATTTGTCATACAAGGCAATTTTATTAAGTTGCCCATTTGTGTGAGCTTTAGGACTTCTGGTAAATGTCCTTAAGTGATGTGATTTGAGTAAGTGTCTGTTGGTGCTGATGACCACATGTAATAATACAGAAATAATCTGGCGCTGTGGAGTTAGACCCCTGTGCCAGTTCCTTATCTCTGATGATTATTAATTCATGGATTTTCAAAATAGTGGCTGATTCTTTTTCTGTTGTGCAGTGCAGTGAGTGGACGTGATGGTTTAGCTCTGCTAGTATCTTTGCTACATGAATATGAGGCCAGTTATAAATATGACTGGATTTGCTTTTCAGTATGACATAGAGGTCGGTGTGGATGTCAGGCAATTATTAAATGTATCTACAGATGTAGCAGCGTATTTAGGACAGTTTGAAAAGCGAGGGTCGTGGTCGGCCCGTGCACGGCCCGTGAAAGGCCAGTGATGAAGAGCCTGCCCCCAGTCTGACTTGAGACCGCCCCCGTGATAAATACATTTAATTATTGAGAAGCCAGCTGCAATGGATCATTGATCCACCAGGGGGTGCAGTGGGGTTCCACACTGGAGCTCATGTGAAATCAACTTCGATACAGTAAGCTGGATGTACAGTATGTCTGGTACTACTGTATAGCGGATCTTTGTTAAGATCCATATGTCACGGATAGGATCATAGTCTGTGCTAAATAAGACATGTAATCATTTACAAAGCATCACCATGTTGTTATTTAACAAAATAATGTTGTTTAGTCGAAAAAAACGAACGAGAGGAAATGCAGCCGGCTCTTGATTTTTAATCCTAATTTAATCATCATCTTCACCACGATCATTTATGTTTATGTTCGCCGAATTGACATGAAATCACTGACAAATATGAATATTCTGTATTCAACTTCATTGAAACGATCAGGATCCCGACGCGTAGCGAAGGGATCTTGATCCCTGGGTGTTATTTTTCCCCACAATGACCAAATCGCTGCAAATTATCCCGCTTATTACATGGCCACATTCTCAACAAAGTAACGACATGACTCCCAATCTTAATTGAAATGCTTTTATGGATTTAGAAAATGTTTTTATTGATTTAAAAAATAGTTGTATGTATTGATTTAAATTGACATGCATCCGCTAAGAGAAATAGTCACTAGACACTTGACACAGTGGCTTTTGGCAAAGCAGAAAAAGAACACTCAAACCGAGAGATGAGTTATTGTTATTACAACGTGACTTCACTATTATTTAACAACTGTTTTTATTGGGTTCTTTTATTTGGGGTTAAGTATAGGTGAATTGCCCTAATGTGGGAAATGTTTTTATTGATGAACTGTGATCTTCTCGCTCCCAGGAAAGAAACTTAAAATGATGAGACTAATGGAGTCTCTGAAAAGGTTTCAATGGATACTTTAATTAAGTAACGTCGTTATAGAACAAGCATAGTAAGGAAGAGACAAAAGCCGGTGTTGTCCCTCGGGAGGCTGCAGCGAAGTAGAGAGATCGTGATGTCTCCTCCGATCTGCTTTATGCTCTTCTCGTTCTCTCCCGCTGTGTAGATTGGGGGACCGCCGTCCTCTGTCTTCAATGTTCGACATCGCGTGAAACAGAGGATTTCGACATTTTGTATTCATTGCTTACTTCCTTAAACCTTTTCTCCTCCTTATCTCTTTCATGACTTTTTATTTAATGCTTTATAACAGCTGTAATAGTTCGTTTAGAAATCCTAGAAACACTTTTACGGCAGTTCTCATTTACGGTAACTCCTTCTGACGTCATAGCTACCCACGTATGTGAAAACACTTTACGATCAACTGTACCTTCATTTAATATTCATCAGTAATAATATCTCGACGTCTATAGATGTAATGTTAAAGTCAGTAGGTTTTGGTGTGCAACGTTCCGTGTCATTTTCACTTCACATTCAGAAAACTTAATATTAGCCACATGCTAAATACTAACCGGATATGAAGGATTTTCAGAATAAAAGCTTGGCATTGAGATTTTATGAGAACTTCCGGGTTTTTCACAATAAAACAGCATTTAAACTGACGGTATGTTTTAGACTAAATAATGCTATTAACCTGTTAAGCCCGAGAGACCCCGATACCAAGGCACTGCCGCAACATCTTGCAGGAAACAGTGTATGAGGGCATGTTCATTTAATAAACTATGAATGTTTTATATCCATGTAACGGGAAGAAACTCAGCTAACTGATCTTTTTTTTTTTAAATAAAAAAAAAAAAACACAATGCTAACACTCAGCCTCTGAATTAGCCACGAGCGAAAAAAATGTAACCTATCTCTGCAACTAAACTCACAATAACTCCCTTATTACTTATCCTAGATGCACAGCCAACCACTCGTTTTGGGTGTCCTGGAGACACAGAATCGTTTGGTGCCCACCTCAACACTCATTGATAAACATTTGCGACGCTATAAACGAAAGCGTACATCATAACATGTGGAGCTAGGTAGCTAGAAACGCTAACATGGCTTACCTTGGTCAAAACTGGTCTTCAATGGCATTAAAACGATGCTGCAGTTAATCCATAGGTTAATCCAATGTGTCTGTGTACTCTTTGAAATTATTTCTGATAATCCATAAGCAATAAAACTGCTTTTTCGTTTCCAAATGTCAGAGGGAGAGATCGGTCCACTCTGCTGCACATTTACATGCGCGCAGCCCCCACCTTTTCTCTTCACAACGTGTGTGTGTGGGGGCCTCCCCCTTCGATTCTATTGGCTCTAATGGTCAGAAAGAGGTGTCAACCATCCAAATCGAGCAAGGGGGGCCAGAGATATGGGAAAAAAAACATTTTCACCCAAATCACCTCAGAGATGGGGTGGTTTTGGCTAAACCTCTCTAAAAAGGTCAAATGTCACTTGTTTTACATCAATCTTGATACAGGGTACTTATATGTTGTACTTTGGATTCCTAAAGCTTTTAGTCTACTAACCCATCATCCAAGGGTAGTTTTCACTATCTGTAAAAAAATTGTTTTGGACGGACACTATAATTTACAGTTTTTCACTATGTAAAATCTGAATTTTCTTTAAAATAAAAAACATCTATATTGATTCTGACTTTTCTACATCCAACTCACAGGTTTATCATTACTTTAAGAAAAAAGATTATTAATTGAACCCTTTTAGAAGGGAAGATATGGTCATTTGTTCTGGGAATGTCATTTTCGAGTCTGAGACCTGAAAAACAGGCTCAGGGCTTAACAGGTTAAACATTGATTTTAATTTCTAACATTTTGCATTTCAGACTTCTGGAATATATTGCGATATGAACAGAGTTGGGAGGGTTACTTTGTAAATGTAATCAGTTACTAATTACTGAATACATGGCTCTGAAAGTAATCCGAATACAGTTACAGTTACGTGTCTTAAAAAAGTAACGTAATCAGATTATTTTTAGATTACTTTTGGATTACTTTCTTCATCCATCACAGATGGGTATGTTTTGGTGAACAGGAGACACAAAAAGCAAAAGGAAACTGAACGTGTTTTTACTGTTTTAATGGTTTATCAAGAGCACAACTGAAACATAACATCTGAAACGATGTAACAACATAATACACTTTTTGGGGATGCAGCTTGGGATGTGAGGAGTGAGAGACACGGTTTAGAACGGGCGTGTCGCCTTCTGTCCTGCCAGTGTTGGCAGGACATGAATTAAAATGTCGAACTCTGACTTCATTTTAAGGACATTTCGGCCAGGGGTGTAGAGCTATATTTGTTTAAGCACCAGATTGGGAAAACAGGAGAGTGTGTGCACTGTGCACCAGTCTGCCTTGATCTATGAATTCATGTCCGTGACACTCACAGTATCTGCTGCCCACAGCTGTTTTATAGAAGGAACTGTAATCAGATTACTCGTTTTTCAAATGTAACGCGAGCTGAATACAGTTACTTGATTTTTGTATTCTGATTACGTAACGCAGTTACATGTATTCCGTTACAACCCAAACCTGGATATGAAGCCAATAGAATAAATCAACACCCAGTAGTTCATTCTTATCTAAAGACAGTGGGATGATAGCTCATATATGACATTTCAAAGGTCTTTTATCTTGAAATGTTACATCAGAATGTCCTGATATTCGCTGACTGACTTTCTCAGTCTGAAGTGGAATGACTCTTTGATTATGGACAGTTCCCATTAAACAATAATGAAAATATAGATGGACAATAGATCTAATTTGAGATTTTAAACAGCATACATTTTAAATTGTGCTTCAGAATGTCATGTTATTTTTGGAGTGTTGTGAGATGGTGTCAACATCAATTGAAATTAGTCACCCGGCATTTTCCCTTTGCTCCCACTCCAGTTTGTGATTTTGACCATGTTCTCATATGAGTCAAATGGCAACATGGCCATGAACATATCACCCGCACATTTCTCAGGGCGATGCTGTCCCTTTTGAAAGCAGTCCTCGAAGAACATGTCCTCGCGATCCGAGGAAACTGCCCTGATGACGGTGGGCGCATCAGGTGTGTCCGACGGTCGTGGTGTTGCTTCTGACCCCAGAGTAACCGCTGGAATTGGCACATCTGGCTGCAGAGGCTGTGGGTCTGCGTCTCCCACATGGAGCCCAAACAGTCTTCGCCTGGATTGGCAGGCGCTCGTGTCCAGCTGTGTGTCCAGGTGCTGCTGCAGTTCCAACCTCATGGCAGCCCGCTCCGACTCTGCAGTCTTCTGTGCCAACGTCATGGCAACCCGCTCCGACTCTGCAGTCTGCTGTGCCAACCTCATGGCAGCCCGCTCTTCAGTCAGCTCGGACACTTGTGCCTCCGTGGCGGTCAACCGGATTTTGAGTGCCCGGATCTCTGTGTCAGCCAATCCAGCCGCGCATGAAGCAGCCGCCGGGAGCAGCGTAATATGAATACCAGTGGTCACATGGAAATAAACAATATATTTGATAGCAGAGAGATGGTGTAAGTATTAATGATTGACAATGAGGGCCAATAGTACGTACCGCTTTCTTTTTAACAAGTCTGACTTTGCTTGTTTTTTTTGGCGCAGGAGACGGCTTCACTGTTTTTGCAGCCACCTGCGGGGCAGACTATAGGAATTAGGAATAAAGAATATAACACCATTAGACATAAGCACAAGTGAAATGAACAAATAATCACACATACAGTAGGTCTAAAGGGCAGAGTATAGATTATTTACAATCTGTCAGCTCACCTGTGCAAGACGTTTTCTCCGGCTCTCGTAGAAATTGCTGGAATCAATTATTCGTTCTTTCACAAAAAAAAGAGGTTGTGCGTTCTTCTTTGATTCACAAAAGACGTTGTGCCAAAAGCAAGTTATGCACTCTATTTATCTGTGAATCGTACATGGTGTTCGTGCACCTGGATTGCTATTGGTGCGTCTACAGCCGCACCTACTTTTGTCGGCTACTAATTTGCGTAACCGGCTTCTGGAATCCACCATTGCCTATTACAGCCTGGATGACGCGCATCAACCGAGAGAGGTCCCAGGAGGTTCGTGTCATGCGGGCAAATGAAAAATCAACAAGAGAAATCCAATAACTTTTTGCAAGCCTTGGCATAGCAGTTTCACAAAGCACTCTGCGAAATCACTTCCAGGAGAAACCACCCGCCGCTCAGGTCCAAGAAAACTCAAACCGTAAGTAGCCTACCTTATTTAATAGTATAGCACGTATCGTAAACAGCTGACATGTGACAGTTCTGCATTTCCCTGATGGCTTTTGTCTTTTTCTTTTACAGCAATATCGTGACTGTGATCGAGAATGCGACAAAGGCTGACGACGAACTCACGGCTCATGGTGTAAAGCGGAAAATTCGGGCGGACTTTGGGGTTTCGCTAGGACTCAGCAGCATCCGCAAGGCCAGGGGAAAACTTGGCTGGAAATATGGAAGGACCCGTTTCACTCCAATGATCAGAGATCACAATAAAGAAGCAAGGCTGAGACAAGCCCTCCAGTGGATCGAGTCTGGGGAAACGGGGCATGATGTGCTTTTTACGGATGAATCCACAATAGCTCTGGAACACTTTGCAAGGTTCAGTTTCAACAGAAAGGACCATTCTGTTGCAAAGCCTCAACCGAAACATCCAATAAAGTTGCATGTCTGGGGAATGATTTCGCACCACGGTCCAGGCCCTTTGGTTATCTTTGAAGGAATCATGGACAGAATCTACTTCGAAAACAGTATCATCAAGGAAGCTGCAAGTCCATACATCAGGGGACATTTTGGGTCGGATCACCGCTTCTTCCAAGACAATGACCCGAAACACAGCGCGGCTGCAGCTGCAATTGCGGCTGAGGGAATAAACTGGGTTAAAACTCCACCTCAATCTCCGGATTTGAATCCCATCGAGTTGGTCTGGCACTTGATGAAAGACTTCATTGGGAAGGAGGCTAAACCAGGCTCGAAGCAGGAGCTGATGCAAGCGATACAGGATTTTTGGAAGACAAGACTGACCCAAGAGACCTGTAGTCGACTAATTACAGGCCTCAATAAAGTTCTGCCATTGGTTGTGAAAAACAACGGTGGACATGGTGGAAAGTGAAATTGACATTGTCAAATTTAATAAAAATACAAAATAATGTATCTGTGTAGGTGTTTTACTATGTGATCTGCATGCACTTATCAAACATTTAATTAAAGAATGGTGATATACACAGTTGTGATGCGGCGGGAGGAGCAAAACACACACTTCAAGTCAGATCATCACCCTTAGCTATTTCAATTACCTCTCAAACAACCTAAACTAGTTATAAATGTTTATTTTTACTGTCGGCCGGGATCAGCTGCTGCATGAGACATATAAATATTTTTACAGCTTGTATTTAGAAATACTCTGTTGTAATTATTGATGCATACATGTGTTCATCCATTCAATGTGGCATCTGCTATAATGGGGTTAATGCATGATATGACTTAATAATACAATACACTATATAATATATGTGACCCGCTCTATCGAAATCAGTCGGAAGTCGCAACGGCTCATTTCAAAATAAACGTGGATTTGCGTAAAAAACTATTTTTTCGGGGTTCGGGTGTTTTGTTTGATTTTAAATAAACAAAGTCTTGGCTTTCAGAATATGAAACTTGCAGATTGTCTGAGTGTAATATCTGCATTTTCTATTTTGGTTTGATTAGGACACATCCTGGGGATTGTGTTTACAAACATTGACCATACCGTTCACCATCCCCCACCCCCCTACTGTGGGTGTTTCTCAATCGCAAGTAAAGCTGCTTCAGAGCCATTATTTCAAGCATACTACGTCATCGAGTGCCGCCAAAGTACTGTTCCAATCTCCAGTATACATGGAAATCTACCGAGCCCGGCGTACTCCGTTTGGAGAAATATCGAGGCTGCACATGAGTAGACTCCGCGGTCTTAAAATCCCCACAATGCTTTGCGTACGGACCAATTTCCCCAAATCTGTGGCGGAAGATGTAAGGCGGGGCCTCTCATATGACGCACACCTGCACACTTTCTAGCGTGTTCCACTCTTCGTTTTCCGAATGCCAGGAAGTATTCTTGACTCGCTTCTGAAGCAAGATGCTCGGAAGACATGTGCTACCAAGCAAGCGTACTCGCGATTGAGAAACACCCTCAATGTTGATTTTTGACTTTGTTTGCCTACATGTAAATGGGTGGCATTTAGTACCTACCCCCCTCTGAGTGAATACCTGTTGACTTCACATCTTGTCACAAACTTTTTGGAAGACAAGATTGACCCAAGATACCTTGGTTTGAATTGGAGAAGGCAATGGTTATCGATGGTGCTTTTAACGTCTATTGTATACTAACTGTGTGATTTATATTGCTTTTCAAATGCATATAGGCCCCCCATTTACACTGCTCTTCCCGTCAAGAATATGAATAGAACTAAGTTAGATCACTTTACATTTCTGCGAATGAATAGCTTAGCTACTTGGCACTAAGAGTACAGATATGTCTACCCTTTCTTTTCAGAGTGTAATATCTGCATTTTCTCTTTTGGTTTGAATTGGAGAAGGGCAATGGTTATCGATGGTGCTTTTAAAGCCTATTGTATACTAACTGTGTGATTTATATTGCTTTTCAAATGCATATAGGCCACTATTTACACTGCTCTTCCCGTCAACAATATGAATAGTTAGAGTTAGCCAAGAGGCTATTTTTCATCTGTCGTTAGTTAGATTTTAAAAGTCAATCTAAAACACATTTCATTTTAAACAAGTAAATACAATACATTTAAAACATGCAACATACACTGTAAACAAAATCTGTAATCTAGGCAGTAAATTGCTGTATTACCCA
>CALSBW010021868.1:354-10793 GCA_943590975.1 Lindbergichthys nudifrons | reverse complement strand
GGCCCGTTCTCATTTCAGCAAATGTCCCTCCTCGACTCCTCGACTCCTCGGTCCTCCGGTAGTGACCCGGAAATGAATTTTAGCGCGCCATGTTGAAGGACATCTCATTTCTCGAAATGCACATCGAGGACCGAGCATCGAGCGTCGAGGAGGCTCTCTGGAGGAGCTATAACCGAGGATACACTGATGGGTCCTTCACGGTCCTCCACGGCTCCTTCGTGGATGCATTTCCGGCAACAGTGATGTTTCAAAGAGTCGAGACGCACGGCCGGATTTATCTCAGCCAATGACAGCTCTGCATGCATCCCCTGGATATTATTTTATTAACTGCTTTCATCGCGACGCGATGTTTACAGTGAGAACAGCTGTGAGGTCCGTGCAGAAAGCAGAGCAGTGTGTATAACATATATCACTCAGTATAACAGGCCTACTCTCTTTATTTGCTTTAGTTTAGTAGATATCTACAAACAAAGAGTCGATATTTTTCTAAAACCATTTAGTGCTTCACATAATAAAATACACAACCGCTGTAGCCTGATGATATGCTTAAGGAGCTGTAGGTGCGTGTGTGTGTGTGTGTGTGTGGTACAGTGTGTGCGTAGATGCAGCGGACAGACAGGTCTCAGTTGGTTTGGTGTCCTCTGCTTACTTGTAATACTTGTAAATAAAACTTTTGGCCCGTCATTTATTTCCCTCATTGAAGCGACCAGAGAGGGGGGGGATATATCCAGTCTCTGATAGTGTTACGTTATTATGAGAGTGCTCTGTTTGATACTGAAATTGTATATATTTATATAAATATATACATATATGTGTGTGTGTCTGTGTGTATGTCCGCATCTGTAGCCTGTTATTGTCTCATTATACCGCACTGTGAATGAATTAAAAGTAAATATATAAGTCGTCATGAACACATCTGTCCATCAGACAGAGGGCTGCTGTGCCTCCTGTCATCATTAATGGACGTCTCTTTAAAATGACCGCTCAGAGGAGAGGAGTTCTCATTTCTCTAACCGCCTGCTGCTTCCCCTCCTCTCTAGTCGGCTCCCCTCCTCGGCTCCTCCGCTCGCATCTCCTGTGGGCGGGACTAAGTCTCGAGGATAGGAGTCGAGGAGGGGAATCGAGGAGGGACATTTGCTGAAATGAGAACGGGCCCTGGTCTCACAAGAATGCGTGACTCCACCACGACTCCTGAACACCGCATTGCGTGGTGGAGTCACGAACTTTGCTACATTTACGTGTCTGCACCACGCAAACAACCCCAATGTAAAGTGAATGAGGCTCCTTTGTCGTGGTTCACACACGCATTTCTACAACGTCCAGCAGTGAGCTTTTATTCTATAAAACGTTTTTAAAATCTACTTTATAGCTTGTAGTAACTCACGAGAGGCTTCTTTTATTTTATTTGTATTCATAATCATTTTTATTTTTTTCAGAATGTATTATGGTGCATTATTTACCAATGTTTGTTCTAAAAAAACAGTGCATTGTGTGTAATACAACTGTGATTTTTATTAAATGAGTTAGTTTTTAAGGAAGGCCAGAGCTTCAGCTGTGTCAAATAGATTGTTCCCTTTAGTTAACGTTATTCAAAAGATAATTATATTCCTATTTGATCAAGTCCCCTTTATTGTATTACGGACCCAAAGAGCTGAGCGTCCATTCTCATTGGATAACGGAGGATTTTACACCCGGAAGTAAGTATTCTCCTTACTGTCGATTGATTTTACAGTGATATCTGCACTACTCATCAACTCAAAAACACCAGATTATCCTTGTTAATTACACAACATTGATTGGTTTAAATTGTGTATAATGCTTTTGTAATTTTCCCCTTCGATTCGGAGAAACAAATATTTGTTCAGAGTTTAGGATGGCCGAAGACATTACACTACCCAGAATCCTCAGCTATTGTTCCGCTTTGCCTCAAGCTCTGTGATTGGTTGACCTCCAACTGCATTCCATATGAAAAAAAATGTTTTGTAAAAGATGAAATCATACTTTATTCAGCAGTGCTTGCTTTACTCTTTGAAATTCATCGCATGAATGCATTGTAATGAATGGTTTGGCTGCATTAAACATTACACATCTGTCGTAGTTCTTTATTTATCTACAGAGATCGGGCCTCAGAATAGACCGGAAACTATTCTTTTACCGTTCTATTTTAATTTCACAATAAAGTTAATAGTAATCATTTGTTTTGATATTATTGTTTTTTATTAACTACTAGACCGCTGGGTCATGTTAAGACCATCTTTTCTGTGTTGCTGTGGGTTTTTTACATCGCTTTTGTGTTACAAATATCAAAACAATAACAGAATATATCCGTCGTAAACTAAACCAGAAACAGCAGTATATTTTATTTTGTTAACACTGTAAACTTGACAGCTTTTTAACCCGCACCTCCTACTGGTTAAAGCACGTCATTACACGTTTAGAGTAATTGCAATGCAGGTAGATTGTGTTGCTTTTTAATGACTGTTTTAAAATGCCTTTTTCTTAATGTCTTTCATTGTTGCAAAGCACTTTTGAATGTGTTATATTTGATGAAAACATTTAAATATTAAGAGTACATACTCTTAATATAGTGGGAAAGTGGAAGGTCAATGATATAAATAATATAGAATAGAACATATCAAGAAGATACTGTAAGTGATCTCTACAATAAAACAGTTTAGTGCCTGATAGGAGGATGTGCAAAACAGACAAACTAATAAGGCTTTATTTAAACATTAAAGAATACTTTAGGTTAAGGTCTTCTTTTAAATAAGAAAAAAGCTTTGGGGGTATCTACAGATATTAAGCCTGACAAAGTACTTAACGTCTAATATATTGCATGGTTTGTTTTGGAACTTGACAATCAACTTTCCTGCAATGTTAACTATGTTGAAGCACTTCTTTTAACTGATATTATACATATTAATTATACTCTTATAAGATGTATGTAGATAGTATAAGAAATGTGCAGAATATGTTTAATGGTGGAGTTACACAGATATCAATAGATGTCTTGTAATGCGCTGTTGATGAACCTGTGACCCAACTTTTTCATTCATTGCATAACTACACCGTAGTTGTGTATATGATATGTCAATAAACCTTAGAAAATCTTGAAATCTTGAAAGGGATGTGCAAAATAGCCATTATATACAGTTTGTAATTAACTATTAGTAGAGAATAACGAATAATGAATATGCTTTATAGGGATCTGCAGATAAATATTTAGTCTTCTCAAGCAGCCACTACCAAATATCTCGCCTGATTGTTGGCTGAATTCACTGACTTTGACTCAGGTGTAACTAAAGTCTGATTTAAGGGTTGTTTATATTTCACATCATTAGTAGGACCAAGCGGCAAACTCTGGGGAAGAGCCGGGACGCCAATACGGAAGTGCCACAAACTGCAGTTCATATATTGGCCGATAGGCGCTGACTGCAGAAAGGAGCAATTTCCATAGACCCCCATGTTAAAATGCCCAATTTCACAGCCTAAAAAAACATGTTTCTACCCATGGATCCAATAAATATTATTATAGATATAGTTAGATTCCACCTTCATGATTATGAATCTGTGAGTGAATTGTTTTCTAACATGACCCTTTTATTTATATTAGGTCTTAAAGTTTTTGCATAAATTAGGGCGTGGTCACATTGAGTGACAGCTCTGTCAAGTGACTGCTGCTGTTAGCTTCTTGTCTCTCTGCTAGCTGCTCCGTCTCCGTGAAGCTACAGGGACTGTGCCTGCTCAGTTCATCCAGGGAACACAACTTGACCCCGGCCGTGTTTGTTTGTTCTTCATGCTTATATATCGGACTATTGTGACTCGCTCTGCGGTTAAAACAGACGGTGCATGAATGCCGTTTTGCGATAAGTGAAATTCGAGTACTTTATTTATGTGTTTATGATTTTAATTAGCTACGTAATGAATGTTAAGGCTTGGGTTAGCGTGTACGCGAGTGGTAGCTACATCGGTGCTAACGATGCTAATCGTATCCTCTAAGTTAACTTAAAACCATAGACTGTATATATAAAGGTTAAAACGAAATAGACAAGTGTTAAGCGTTAAGTGGGATAATACTGTAGAACAAACGGCTTCTGTTTGAGGTTGATAAAATAAGGTCATCCTTGTAACTTAGAGAGATATTTTATTATGTAGGTAGGAACTGTATGCATTGCTAAGGTTAATTTAAATTGGCTATGCTCAAGTATGTAGACAAGCTAACGTCGAAGTAGTATATGTGAAATCAACCTCACAATAAGATGTGTGTATATTACAATTATTAATGTCATATTTCAAGATGATTACTTAGATATTACAATATGGTTGGTTGAGCTGGAGTTCATTATTGAGCTTACACGTTAACATCACAGTCATCTGAAGAACGAACCCAAATCTTGTTGTTTTTATTAATTGCATTACCAAATTGGTATCACATAAATAGTAAGCATTGGTAACACAACTTCCAAAGTTACAGTAAAATAAAAAGGACCCTGACTCGGACAATACACAATCCAACATGTTCAACAGAAGAGAATAAGTTATATTGTTTGTACACATGGTTATTTACATATATATCTGTTTGTTTAAAGTCTCCGGGTGATGCAGACAGGCTGGACCAGAGAGTGAGAGACAGAACTGGACTCCTCACAGCAGTGAACTTCAGCACAGGTACAAATACTCTTTTTTCATACTGTACAAAGAACCAAGAAAGATATTGGTTTAAATAAATGAAGTATTGACTTTAATACACTGCTATACATTCCATTAAACAATACTAAATACTAGATCACCTACACATCAGTGAAGTTGAGGGTTTCTTCCATGCAAAGGGTTACATTTAGATGTTAACAAGCAATATGACTTGTCAGCTTTCTAATTTAAGGTATTGAAGGCAAAGCTATTAGTGAGAACTGCTACTATTTATCTCTCAATATTGTCTGTAAAAAACGTGGTTAAAGTGATTCTTTCAGTGAGACAACAGAGCAAGCTTCTACAGTTGCACTAAGTTTTGATAACAGTTAAATATTATTTTGATAATAAAATATATTTCAATGTTGATGAATGCCATACTGTTCATTCATAATCTGATTGTCTTTGTAGCTCACTGTTGAAATAAAATAAAACATTACAATTACAAAATAATTATATCTACAGCCCCTAAACACAAACGCACCTCTTTCATAAATAACACACTTGTTCTGCAATAATATGTTTTATGTTTCCTGTAATTTTTGTTAGGAAAGGACATGCCTGAAAGACACGACTCAACACTTTCTCCTTCTCCGAGGGTCAAGAAGAACATCCAAGAGGAAAATTAAAAGCTGATGTTATGAGATGTTAAGACCAGTACAGGACATTCACTAAGAAACTACTTTTATTGTGAAAACAAAGTCAGCTGATCGAATGCACATATTTCCACATCTACACTCCATCAGCTGATTATTTCTATTTGCCTCACTTCATGAGCTTCACAACATGTACCTTGTACCGCAGAGTTTGCAACGTCACAAATAAATGGGGCCAATCTTCAGTCGGATGTGAATGTGTAATCTAACATTTTCAGTAAGAATAATGGACAAAAGGAGTGCAAATACAAATTCAATTTATTGAAATGTGAACCAAAAGTTAATCAAACATGTTTTAAATAAAAAAGCACATATGGACAGAAGGTGTAACCTATTAAATGTATAAGTAAACACATTTAGTCAAATAAAGTGACAGACTAGGCCTGATCAGGTGGTATCAGCTATGCATGGGCTCCTCCATCAGGCCTGGTCCTCCTCACAGAGGAAAGACCCTCAGTCCTCTCCAGACCAACAGACAGGACGTCCATCACACGGAGGTTTCTCCCTGAAGTCTCTGCAGCTCTCTGGACACCACGCTGTCTCAATCCCTCCACACTCCACACTGAATATGAGAGGGGAAAAATGAAAATAATAAATGCTTTAGACAATAAGAAATATAAAGTTGACTGTTGAGTTGCTCAGTTTTTTTAGATTGTCAATACTATTACTGTATAACTAATATCTAAGGTTAAGAGGCACCTTCAAATAAAGATGGGTCTTTAAATACATTTTGTCTTTTGAATTGTTTGTCTAAAGTCAAGGATCTAGAACTGGTACTTGTAGTTTTAATGATACAGTCTGGTTATAATGCTGTTTGGAGGAGGCCTCACAGGTAAGAGCACTAACTAGCTACCATCACATGTACCTTAGCTTGACTTAAATGTATTAAACGTATAATTAAGTGATAGCAAAATATAAATAACTGATGTCATGCAAACATATTAATTTGCTTGATTCCAGTGTTGCATTTAGCACATTGCATACACACGTTAAGGGATTTTAAGATTCTGAAGTATTATGCTAAAAACTCAATAACTTAGATTATTATTTATAGTTTTGCTGAATAGTTTCATGTCCGCTTACCTTAGAAACGTAAAATGTGACGGCAGTGTGCAGATGGGTAGCATGTTAGCTTAGCTTCTTAGCTTGAGCTAGCTCTGTTACTTCCAGCTCGGAGGCAGCAGGTCCCGCCTCGGCTCCGCCTCTTTGCCCTTATTTGGAGCAGGCTGGAGTTAGACTCTGACGCCACTGTCGAGCCGTTAGTGGCCGAGTCCGCCTACTAAGGGTTTCTCGGCAACTCTGCAGAATCCTATGGGTGACGTCACGGACCCTACGTCCATTTATATATACAGTCTATGGGTAGGACACGTTCTAAGCACATGGTGTACTCCCATAGCTGAGGATTCTGGGTAGTGTAGTGTCTTCTGCCATCCACACACTCCGAAAAAATATTAGTTTATCCGAATCGAAAGGGGAAAATACAAAAGCAAAACTCATTTAATAAAAATCACTGTTGTATTACACACAATGCACTGTTTTTTGAGAACAAACATTGGTAAATAATGCACCATAATACATTCTGACGAAAAATAAAAATGATTATGAATACAAATAAAATAAAAGAAGCCTCTCGTGAGTTACTACAAGCTATACAGTAGATTTTAAAAAGGTTTTATAGAATAAAAGCTCACTGCTGGACGTTGTAGAAATGCGTGTGTGCACCACGACAAAGGAGCCTCATTCACTTTACATTGGGGTTGTTTGCGTGGTGCAGACACGTAAATGTAGCAAACTTCGTGACTCCACCACGCAATGCGGTGTTAAGGAGTCGTGGTGGAGTCACGCATTCTGGTGAGACCAGGTTGGTGTTGCACAGTGAGTCAGGATTTGCGAATCTGAGTCTGCTGTTGACTCGTGCATGACGACGAGTCTGCTGGATCTCTGGATCTGCTGCTATATGGTTACGGCTCCGAGTCCGCACGAGTCTGCTCTGCTGTGTGTTGCACAGCGAGTCAGGATTTGCGAATCTGCGAATCTGCGAGTCTGCTGTTGACTCGTGCATAATATAGCGCGGGAGCCGGGTGCTGGAGGAGGGGCTATGCTCGTGCACATGACGAGTATGGATCGCTGGATCTGCTATGCTATTACGGTTAGGAGCCGTCGGCTCCTCTGAGTCCCCACGAGTCTGCAGGAAGTTTCACTGATCCGCGTCCCCTCCCCTGAGCCAAACGATAACTTCTGGCAGGCAGCTATCCTGTATACTTGCTAAAGGGTAGGCAGATGGACTGGGGTACGTTGTAATGTGATTTTACATGTTATAAAGAGAGTAGCGAGTGACGCAATTTATAGTTTTAATTTGTACGTCACACCAAGTGTGGGACTCAAGGACTCGGGTTAATGGAGAGGGGAGACTCGTCACGACCAGCTCATTTCTAGGATCCGGGTTAATGATCCGGATGAATCAGGACTCGCCCATCTCTAGCAGACACGTAAATGTAGCAAAGTTCGTGGCTCCACCATGCACTGCGGTGTTAAGGAGTCGTGGTGGAGTCACGCATTCTGGTGAGACCAGGTTGATTCTAGCGCACTCGAGCTGGTTTCTCCAAAATTACCTACCCCACCTTTAAGGGTGCATTCACACCTAATAGTCCACTTCTCTGGTGCGCACCAGACCACAGTTTGTTATATTGTTTCATTTTTCAGAAGGTTTGGTTTGCGTTCACACAGGCAAAACTCAAAGGGACTATAAACTTTAAACACAAGTCATGTGCACGGACATGCTGTTCAACCATTGGTCAGACATTAAGGGGGTAAAAACGCAGACACAGAGACATTGGATTAACCTTCAGCAGCGTTTATATGCGTTTTAATGCCATTATATATGATTATAGATGATAATTATACCATTGGAATCTGTGGAATCTCAGCTTTCAGATGATATCTTGTTTGTGCAGATAGCATGAAGTATAAAATATCTCTATCTGGTTCGTATCGTCAGTTAGCTGAGTTTCTTCCCGTTTAGTGGGTATGACACATTAATAGGTTGTTAAATGTTAAGAAGCCCTGAGACACAGTTTTGTGATTATTGTTGTGTTATTCCCCCGCCGGCAGCTATGGGGTTTAACAGGTTAAACGTGTCCGTAGGCAGGGAGCAGAAATCAGCGCGTCCTATTGGCCGGAGAGCTCTTCTTCTTCTCTTCACTGATTGGCCCTCACTTAGATCCCCATCAGGTGCTGCTAACAAGAGAATAAACAGATAAATAAATATGTAAAATAATTAAAAAGAAAGAGAAAGAAAAACAAATCAATGAGTAAATAAAAAACTAATAAATATAAAAATGTTAAGACAATTTAAAAATAGATATATTTATGGATTATATGCACAGAAATGATTTGTTATTGTTTTTGTAACTTTTTATTCAATTTAGTAAAATGTCTTTCTTAATAATTTCAGATGATTTATTTATTATTTAATGTATTTCTATTTATTTTTATTTATATATGGATTTTATTTCTGAAGCTGCTTTATTAAAATGTGTTTTTTATTGTTTCCTCAATTTCTCTTTATATTTGTATTTATTTATTCAATATATCTTTTTTAAATTTGTTTTATATATTTTCTGATCATTTATTCAGTGTATTTCTATATTATTATTTGTTTATACTTTTTCCATTTATATTCTTGTATTCTTATAAGTTAGTATATATTTTATTTCAGAAGCGGGAGACTTGACTTTATTATTAAAACTAGGGCTGCTCGATTATGGCAAAAATCATAATCACGATTATTTGTGGTCAATATTTGATATCACGATTATTAAATATGATTATTCATTGACTTTGAAAACGTAAATGTATTGAACTTTTTAAAAACGTTTAAATAATAATTGGAACAGTACGTTTTTAACAGTTGATTACCCTGAACTTTAAGGATAATTCAAGTAAAAAACCAATCCAAATTAAATTATACATGTATATCTATCTTTGAATAAATAATATCAAAATAATAAATACCAATAAAGAAGATAAACAAATATTTTGGAGCGCACTTCCACAACCTTTTTTTTCCGATTACGTTGTTTTCTTAATCGTCCAAAATCGAGATTAATATACGATTAATTGCACAGCCCTAATTATGTTATGTATTATGTTTCTTATGCTTCTATTCCTCTGTGTTGCCTTCAGGCTCTCTGTGTTGCCTTCAGGCTCTCTGTGTTGCCTTCAGGCTCTCCGTGTTGCCTTCAGGCTCTCTGTGTTTTCCATGCTGGAAGATTTTGAGATATTCTCCTGCAGAAATACCTCCAGATATGAATATGATTAACTCACCATGTCTTTGCAGCGCGGGCTGTTGGGGAGGCGAGTCAGCAGACGGGCACATCGTTTATAGTCTGGAAAATAAACATCAGTGTTGTTAACGAGAGAGGAGCAGATGTCACGTGACCTGCAGAGACACCTGATCCAGGACAACATCATGTGAACTTCCACGTCAGCAAGATCCACGTTACAAATACAATAATTAAGCTTTTTATGTCAAAAGTAATAAATAAAGGAAGTAAATAAAACAAAACACAGGTAAATAGATCAAATAAAAACATAAAAAAATCTGCCGAAATAAACATTAATTACTGATTTAATAAGTACATTTGTGATGAAATGAACCTGGAATAATATACAAAAATACATGTGGGCATAAATAATATAACATGTTAAATTTTGTATTTTTAATATTTAAAGAAAATGATAAATTAATGTAAAACAAATGCAAAAACACATAAAAAATAGGAAAGTAAATACAGAAATAAAGTTAAACAAATTAAAGTTAATAAATACAAATGTAAAAAATGTATAAAGTAAACGACCAAAACACATCAGTAAAAAAGTTCAAATTAAATAAATGAAAATGCTGAATATATGTTATATGTTATTATTTATTTACCCTCTTACTTTAATTAAATAAGGAGCAAAAATAACAGAAAATGATAGGTCACATTTTATAAATTAATTAATTAAAACCTAATTTAAAAGTATATTTAATAGAATAATAATTCACAGACACACACACACACACACACACACACACACACACACACACAC